>NDXB01012158.1:80751-101685 GCA_002631895.1 Agapornis roseicollis
TTTTTTTTTTTTTTTTTTTTTTTTAATTTTTAGGATTTTATTTTTTTAACCAGTCATTTAGGGATTATTTTACATTTTCCTGGAAACTGTTTTCTCCTTTAATTACAAGATGCCAGAAGCAGAATCTAGAAGAAAACCATCAACACACATGTGACTTATAAGAAAGCATTGATGTCTGCTATATAGTTGGACATTTCACCTTGCAGTCAGACATAAAATTTTACAGGTAAATAAAATACATTGAGCATATTTATTTTTCAACACCCTAGACGTTTTATTCAGTGCTTTTGGGATCTTACCAGCTTTCACTGCAAGCCAATATTGCTTCTTCATGCTGTCTGAATGAATGGTGTCCCAAATTGGACAGAAGGGACTAAGGCTCATCCATACCATGCCCCACCATCACCACGAGGTCTGGTATAGGGAGCCCAGAGCTCTGGGTACTGGCAACCTTGCTTGTGACAAGGCAAGACCAACAGCTCCTGAAGCCATGAGGCTTCTGCTGCTGTTTCTTCCACTGCTACTTCTGCATTCAGTCCCCCCATTGGCAAGCCATGGCTGTGCATCATTTCACCCCAGCATGAGCCCTCATTGCTTGCTGCTGCTCCAATGCCCCACCTACCCCATCCCAGAATGATGTGAGGTGCCCAGCTCTAAAAAAAGCCTTCCCCGGATAGTCCACTCTGCCCCAGTGGGACTGCCTTGATTGAGGGTGAGATCTCTAGTACCTGATCCCTTCTGTCCTTGGGTAGGTTTGCACACATGTGCATTGGGTTCCCAGCCCTCATGTCAAGTTTAGAAAGAAAAACCTCTTCCAAGCTTCCTTCCCAATGGGATCATTTCAGCAGCTAATGTTCCTTCATGCACTGTCTGCTGTGCTGCTACTAAAGCACAGCTTGCCAACAACTGGGGAAGAAATACGCTCCCCACATTGCAATGCTTCCTCTACCCAGCTCAGCATCAGGAACCAGGCAACTGGGGCGGAGGGTGGCTGCCTCTCACCCTCCTTCCTCCAGATAAACTTTCCCTCTAGAATGAAAAATGGTCATTTGTGTTTCAGCAGACCATAAAAACCCCGTTTGAAAAATTTTCAAGCCTTTTCCAAGTTGGAACCGCCTTGAAAGACTTCAGACCACATTGCCATATGCGTTGGTGGCATATGGTTTAATGCACGCTATGCTGCTGTTCCTCCAATGCTGCTGCCCTCCCCTTCCATGACAGGACCAGCAACGTTGTAGGGATGTATTTGCTATAGGATGCTCCTTGACATCTTATATTTTCTTCAATTCAAAGCGGCCACTTTCTCCAGTCGTTTGCCATGGTTATGCTTCCAACAAGCTGGTGGATGCTGCCTGCAACTCCAGGTACACACAACACACACAGAAACAAGTGTCCTCCCTCCCACCACAACATGTTTCTTCTTTTCCAAAAACCTCCACAGGAAGCATTTCAAAGCAAACAAAATGAGTACTCTGCTTCAGCTGGAAAGTTTTACTTCATTTCTTTGTTTTGAACCAAAACTTCTTGGGTATTTGTTTTTTATCCTCCTCTTTTTTTTTTTCTTGCTCTCAAACAGAATGAGCCATCCATGTTTCTTTTAATTTTTTTCCTTTAATTTTTTTCCTTATTTTTAACTTTTTATTCCTCTCCTTCTCCACTCTCCTTCCTTTCCCCAGTTCCCTTAATTTTACCCTGCCTTTCCCACTCTGGAAAAAACATGTATGAAACTATATGAAACTCTGCAATTGCCTCTCTCTGTGATTCCAAAAATAAAACCAGGACTAATTGAAAAGGATGATGAAACACTTTATTTGAGAGGAAGGCAGAGGGAATAATTTCCCTTCTCTCAAAAATTCTTGCTTGGCTTTAGGGTTGGGCTTTTTTGCTTCCACTGTTAATTTTCAGAGATATTTAAAGACACTGATCTGTCTGTCCAAAGTGTGCCTGCTCCACTTTCACTGTTTGGACTGCAAAACACTGGGACTTCATGGCACTGACATCCCGAGGACCATGGCTGCCACAAAAGCCCATGTCACGATGACATCTGTGTGGACCAGGCAACACGGAAGTGTCAGTATACATTATACAGCATGGGTATAGATATAGAGAAGCTGCATATTAAGTGCTTTCATCTGGCCTCAGTTTTTGCATTTCATCTGCCACAGGTGTCAAAACAGGGGTAAGTTCTGAAGGGAGGATTTGAAGAGAGGAGCAATACTTTCACAGAACCAGACAGCTTTTCGCAGAAGGCAGCAGTGATGGCTTTTGCTTAGGCGCTGCAGGCAAGAGGTGTTACCTGGCCTTCAAAAGAGATGCTTTTTTTGGCTGTTCTAGGCTTTTCTTATCTTCCAAAAAGTTATTCTCCTCTGCGGCCTGCTTTTAATGGAGATTTTTGCCTAACCAAAATTCTAAGAGTTTGCTGCAAGATGGTTCTGATGGAAAATTTATAGCCTGCACCTGGCATAGAGGTTGTCACTGGAGAGCACCTGGGCAGCACATCCTCAGACTACAAAAGCCAAGAGGACGCTGGGGTTGGGAGGCAATGCTGCCAGACTTTCATTGTGTTGTGTTGCATGCCACAATGTCATGGGTGAAACCTTGAAAAAGAGCATCCTTGTTTGTCTTCTTTTTCCTTTTCATCAGCTAACATCTGTAACATCACACAGAAACTGCAGACAGCAGACAAGCTCCCCAGATTTCTGCTGTGAGCTGCCCAAACACCGCACACAAACAGCCCATGAGCATACAAGACATTTATATCCAAGAAATTTAACACAATTTTGATCTGACAGAAATCTGTGCCTTGCAAGTGCACTTGTTCACGTAAGTAATATATGCAGATACAGTCAAGCTGTGAAAAAGAATAAAGATTATGAGCATTAATAATGATAACAACAAACCACCATCACCAGAAATCCTCATCAACTGAACATCAGGTGAAATACCAGATATGTTTTGTCTACAGGGAGATTGTCTTTGAGGCAAGATTTCTATTGAAGTTAAGGTTGAAAACTGCCTGCTTTGTCCAAGCCATATAACAGCTTTATTTAGGAGATGCCTTTGACCATACCTCAGCTGGCTGTGAGCACCATGGGTATTAGCAAGATCTCAGCAATGATCACAGGATCATCCAAGGCTGGGATGTACCATGGGGAAGTTGGTACGTGCTGAGTTGGCATCAGGTCACAAAGCTCTTGGAGGAGCAAAAAGTCCCTCATCTGGCTTCAGCATGCTTGTTCCAGCCAAGGAGTAGCACAATGGCACAGTTTCAGGTAATCAGCAACAGGAGAAACCCAGAAACCAAACATTCATGTTGAAAAGGCAAGCAGGATATTTCTCCCACCTTCACCTTACTGTCTATGGAAAGCTATTAATGAGGGGGCTATGTCCCAGATATGTCCTTCTCCACTCATAACAAATACACTTTTTTGCACTCATAAAACCAATACTTCAGCAGTTAAACTAATAACAAGACATTAAAAATGTCTTTCCAAGGTTGTGTCTCAGAGGTTAAGGACTTGTTGATACACTCATGTCTCACACATGAACCTTGTTACTCATGTTCTGCACCAACACTGAGGTGCACTATGTGAGGCTCTCCTGCCTCTTTTCCTCCTCCTCTTCTCTGCCTTCCTCCTCCTTAATAGTTTTGTTTGGTTTGGGAAAGAGGGAAGATGGGCGATCTTTCACCCCACTGAATCGTCACAATGTGTGGTCGTGACATTGCTGCCTGCCACAGGCTCATGGCCCCATCAGATGTCCTAGGATTGAGATCTATAAGACGTTCTGAAGCATATTTACCTTCAGCTTTTTGCTGCAACAGGTCATCATTGTGTTATCCTGCTCACAGTTAATATATGGCACTGCACTTGAACCTGACTGGAGCACAGTTTTCCATGGCGTAACACACAAAGAATAAACAGGCACTCTGTTTTCAAAACCTTCAGAGAAGGCAGCTCCTATGGGATGAATGTCTCTTTATTTTCCATCTACCAATCTACCCCCTTTTTCATGCTGCCAGTGTACATTCCTCTTCTATCTTATGCACCCCCATTAAAAAATGATAATGAGAGAGGGTCTATATGGGTAATGCATCACTCCTTTAAAATCTATCAGCTCTGAGGTCAAAAAAAAAAACAAAAAAAGCCATTTTTTCCCAACTAAAAGGGATTTTTATATCCAAAGGCACAAAGGTAATACTCACTGCATTGTAGCTTCAATCTTTTTTGCTTTTTTTTCCCCCCAACAATGGTGAAAAGATGTGATTTTTACAAGCGAATAGGAAGAAAAAGCCTGAACACACCCTGGGAACATGTTTAAGAAGTTGATTTATGTTTCATGCTGAGCCTTACACCTGCAGTTCAAGCAAAACTCAACTTTGCCGCCCCACAGAGTCTAGTTTATTAGGTATCAAGGAGTCACAAGAAGCCATGTAATTAAAACTGTAATTAACTGGAAAAGGAAAGTGCCACCTGAGTTTTGAGAGGCTGTCAATTTTATTTCCATTACAGCTCTCCTTCTGCTTCTTTTGTCTATAGAGTGGGTTTTTTTCCACCTCATCTTGATAAGGAAAAACAAAGTTGGTTTATTCAAATCTTTTTACTAACTAAAGAAGCACCAAATTCTCTTATGTCTTTACTCTTGGGAAAAAAATCAAACTGCTCAGTTTTGAGCTCGGATGCAGGTTTCTCACAGAGGCATTTGCAGCTGTGTTTGCCAACAGGTGTCAAGTGTGGTCCAGGCAGAAAAAAAGCCCTGAAATGTCCTACTGGCAGAGGGTCAGATGAGTTCAAAGCCCATTTTAACAAAACATAATCAATGCCCTTTAAAAAGGGGATCGGCGGTGCCTTGTTAAAATGCATGACCTTGCTGTGGCGGGCAAGCCAAGAGCCAGGCGTCCCTGGATCCGGCACGTCCCTCCGAAGGCTGCTGGATGCTGCCAGAGACCACCGCGGTATTCCTGCGGGCAGGACAAGGCCACACGCAGCAAGACAAAAACACGTCTAGGAGAAATACGAGGTGACGTGAGGAACCTTGTCAACCAGAGGAATGAGAAGCCAAAAGGGGCCCGATCCCCTGGCCAAAGGAATAAATCTCCCAAGGATTTGGGTGGGACGTGCTGCCAGCCCTGTCCTCTCTCTACCTAGTGCATCCACCAGGAGCAAATTCCCCGGGGATCAGAAAGTGGTGCCAGAATAAAGAGACAGTTATTTCAGAAGATTTAAAGAAGCAAAGACTTACGTAAACTTGATTCAGGAAAGAAAGTTATAGTAATATGCATTTAAAGACAATCACCTAAAAGGGTAAAATGATATGAAGAAAGACAGTATCTGTCTTAAAAGTCATTACAAGGGAGATTTATGAATATATATATAACTTTTTGTAGGGGAAATGTTTGTCTTAGGCCAGTATATGAAAGGGAGATTGACATTCTTCCTTCTCCATTTAACAGGTGAAAAAAGCCCATCAAGTGAAGTACCAGCCTTGAGAATGGAAGTTATTATTGCAAAAAGCAACTTTTCTTTGGTGCCATTCTGATAGGCTTGGTGCTCTTTTCCCCACCTTGCCCCAGCTTGCAAGGCAGAGGTCTCAGGACCCTCTGGGTTTGAAGGCAGATCTAGATCAGCGTTAATCTGGGGAAGTGAGCCGGGGGTACCCACAGCAGATGACACACAGGGCTCAGCTTCTTATACAGCTACAAGTCAGCAGGGGCACCCCCTGACCATCTGTGGTCTATAAATTACAGTAACACCAGCACACACTGCTTGTAAATCACCAATGAACAGGCTTTACCTTATGACACACTGCATGAGCCCTGTTGGATATTCCAATGAACTTCCATAAACCATCCATATATAAAATCTGGGTTATGTTTCTTTGAGGGGCAGGAGAAAAACCTGGACTTTACTGCACTTGCACGAACTTCTTATGGGTGAAATGAAGATGCACCCTGAGCTGTGTTGTGTATTTATGTATCGTGTTTTCTTATGTAAGATTTGCCACCCTCACCATCATTATTATCATATCTATTTCACTTTCTAAGAGTGCATCGGCCTTGAGGTAAATGAGGTCGTTGCTCTCCTGAACAAAAAAAAAGACACCACTCACTTGAAAAGTGCTATTTAACATGAGCCTGCATGACCTGTCCTCTATCCTTGCTGCACTAACCATAGGCTGGTAACTGAAGTGTCTCATGTGTCCTTTGCTTCTGTAGGAGCAAGAAGCCCCAACCCATGATCTCAAGCCAGCCATACCCTGTATAAAGTGAAAAATATGCCACTATTTCCCACCACCTCTGCATCATGAGGGCTAGAGCTGAACCTTGCTATCTCTAGGAGGGCCTGAAGCTTGCTACCTCTAGGAGGGCAGGCCATACAATAAGAGCTCCTCACTTGCTTCTTTCTCCCTGTGAAGTTGCTCTTTTACCCTGGTCTGGTAATGGGGTGGAAGGCTCAGTGGTTTGACACACCATCAGATCTCCTCAGGAGATACACTCCTACCATCCAGCTTGGTTTGGACAGCTTTTACCTGCTGTGATGTTTTATGGAGGCTATGTCTGCAAGGAGATGCTATGAGCAGAAATCTTGGCATGTGGCCATGTGCTCCTCAGCCCATTGCTACCTGGGGCCACAGAAACTGCTCCTTCAAACTTCCTCCCCAAGCCCATCAAAAGACTGCTTTTGACATTCGGGTTAGCAAACCCTATGCCTAGCCTGTCATCTGGCCAAAAATATGTTGCGTAAAATAAGTTATTCAGATTGTGGGGTGTATACCATGTAAACAATGTGAGAGATGTTATTTGACAAGCTTTTTTGCTGACCATGAAAAAACGTGGGCTGTAGTGTAGACAGCCATCAATGGCTGCCTCGTAACTCCTTTGCAAGTTCCTTAACTGAATCTGAAATCCCAGCCCTTCTCAGAAGACAGTAGAAGCAATGCAGTCCTCTTAGTCATGCATATATAAGGCTCCTAAGACAACATTATTTGTACCTTGTTTTCTTAAGACTATAAGGGCTGGCTTATCACACTCTGGGTTGACAGACGGGTGTATGGGTACACACCTGCATCCACACATGGTTTTAAACCCAAGGGGTGACTGCAGACAAACGGGACAGATATTCCCACCTCATGGAGACAGGGAGCCAAGGCAACATTGCTGCCTCCTGTGATGACAATGGGATGACAGGGTGCTGGGACAGCTAGTCTGCATCATGTTTTGCCATGAAAGCTTGGACCAGATGATCTTTGAGGTCCCTTCCAACCTGGGATTCTAAGATTCCATGATTCTGTGAACCGAGTAATTTGTAGACATCAGAGAATCCAATTCTGTAAAAATAATCCAAGGGAAAATATCCTCCTCTGCTCTCTCTGGTTGTGAGTGTCCAATTAATTAATAGTCATTAATAATGCTCCTTTTTTTTCCAATTACATCCCAGCTGTGAGATACACACCAGAAAACATATAGTCTAATCAGAAAACCAGGTAAAAGCAGTGACTATGCTCTCTGGAGGTACCAGGACCACCAGCTTTTCATGATCCCAGTGTTACCCAGCAATGCTGCACCTGACTGAAACACTGAACAGTCTCAGGAGCAATATTTAAATCACCACAAATGCACACTCAAAGTAGGTATGAATCTAGGTTGAGGCTGTCTAGTTAGTTTACCTTCAGGCAAAAGTAGTGAATAAAGTCAAGTCAATTTTTTATCTATTTGATTCAAAAGAAATCCCAACTATTTGAATGTTAATTTAAATATTCCCGGCAAAACTAAACCAAACCAAACGAAACCAAACCAAACCAAATCAAACCAAAAAAGTAGGATAGTTTAAAATATATACATGTGAGCTCTGACAAATACCCTATGATTTTGGGGGAGGGAATTCTTGCTTCATAAACTTTCTAAACTGGAGGTAACAGACAAGGAGCATCTTTGCAGCACTTTTCCATCCAGCAAGTGAACTCAAACCCCAGTTTGTCACAGTGAGACAGTGGGAAGCCCCAGATCAGGTATGGACATCATGGCACTGGGGGTCTCGTGAGTTCACTCATGAAAATCCCCCTCTATCCCGATTGTTTGGCTCTACCTTTCCACTGCCCTCTCCATCTACTGCTTTCTGTGCACTCCAACAAGAAGTGATAGTGCTATTTCTGCTTTTTAACAAGATTTGGAAAGCGTTCAAGTGCTTGACTAAGTGGTTGGAAACAAGGAAGCAGAAGGATGTTTTGGCATCCTGCGATGTGTGCATGAAGAGCATAGACACAAACACATTGAGCACACATACTGTAAAACACGATTACAAGGAGAGTACGAACTAATAAAAGCCTATTAAAACATCATGGACACTACTGCTGCTCGTGCGCACGCCTATGTATTAAAATAAATATTTCACGTGACCATGCAGTTTGAACATGACTGATCGCAGATATAACTTTCAGCAACCTTTAAATACATAATGCCATCCTGTAATTAATGTAGCCTATCCTGAAATGTGATGGATTTATTGATACTGGCACAAACATTTGCAAATAACCTGGGGAAGTTCATGACATACCTGCTATCTCGAGGGATTTCCTTTATTTTTTTCCCTATTTTTCCAGCTACCATCAATAAATTCATTCAGAGCCCTTACTGCACAATGACAAATGCAGTTGGAAATCCTCAGTAGAAAGGTGGAGAAAGAGCCTCGTTGTGTTTTTATTTGTTGTGTTCTGAAATATATATAACCATATCCAAGGGGATTGCTTTTGAGGTCTGTAGTGAAAAAAAAAAGCAAAAGACCATAGGCAAAGCAAGCTACAAAAGGATTTCATCTAATTACACAGGAAAAACCACGGCTAACCCATTAGCTCCTGCTCAAGCACAAGGTAGGCTGCTTCTGATGACGTATTATGTATTGGTTCAGACCAAGCACACATGTATAGAGAGGTTACACCTTTTATAAGGTCAACTGATACAGCTGGGGGAAAAAATATTTCAATACAGTGCTTTCCTGGAGGAATGAATGTGTGAACACCCTCAGCTTGGGAAAAGAGCTGGTTACTCTGGTGGCCAAGGAAGAAGAGATGAATCCCAATGTTGTGGTACACGTTCCTCATGTTCTACAATCACTACAGTTACACTAAACTTGGTCATGACCCTTCAAACAGTAAACTTAAAATTTATGCACTGATGAGGAGAAGAAATACCCCATCATGGTCACTGCCCATGGCAGGGGTTTGGAACTAGATGATCTTAAGGTCCCTTCCAACCCAAACCATTCTATGGTTTTATGATTTTGCCAGGAGAGCAAAATATTTCCATACCTGAGGTCTGCACAGTGCCAGGACACAGTCACAGCATCCAGAGCATCAGATGGCAGATTATTTTGCTGTTACCAAGCTGCATCTAAGTAGGTTAGTGGAGCAGACTGGCACATGTTCCCACTCGCTTGATCTTCACATTTCTGCCTGGTTTCTGTGGGACTACTTTATCATCAGAAGGTATTTCTGCCTTTGAGTATATACATTTGTATACACTTACATACAGGGGGTTAAAGATGCTAAGACAAAAGAATAATATTTGGTTTAGAAAATTGTTAAATTTTTACCTTTTTATTCTATCTTTCTTTCTAGGGCCTAAATTTGAGGTCTGATCTCACATGACAAGTGATCAGCTTGTACAAAAATGATGATCTGTACAAAAAAAAAGGGCCATCAATAGCTGAAAAATACCCCAAAATGTGCTTCTGAACTACTTGCTTCATTGACTTGGAATTCTGTTTCAACCAGCAAACAGAGTCAGAGTGCAGCATGGCTTCACATAAAATACCAGGGGTGCCTCAGCTCTCTTACATCTCTATCCCTTTCACCCACTTCCCACTGTACTGCATCAAGTGCCTCAATGTTCCCTCACACTTTACTCTCCTACATCATCAAACATTTCCAATAAGTTTCTCCAACTCAATGCCCACTAGCCTCTCTGCTTCAGTAAACTAAGGCTTTATTTTGGGGTGAAAAATAGCTAGGTTCTATTATACTGTGATTTCTACCATCTGTAGGGAGAGAGAAGGTAGGCACCAGCTAAATGTAAAAGGGCATTCTTCCCCTCCAAGACAGAGGAGGAAGAAATTGTGCACCAGGAACACCAGTGCTCCTCGCTAACTCCTGTCAGGCTGTGGCAGGGACGGGGTGACAGACCGAAACAGGCATCCCTCATACCGTGAGTGGCAGGAGGGTTCCTGTCTGCTGCAGGGGGAATTGGAGAGCTGTGCTGATGCCAAGAGCTTGGGAAGGATTTATCCCACCAGCAAGGAGTTCCACCATAAAATGTGCACAGGAAGCTTCCACGGGAAGAGGTTTTCCACATCTCAAGGCAAAACTATTTGAAATGGAATAAAAAATGGAGTTTAGCTTCTCACCTTCTCCCACTGCCTTTAGGTGCTTTCAATGTTTATTTCAGTATATTTCCAAATATTGGTGAAAAATAATTATTGAGTAAAAATCCACCTCTCAAACTTGTTCAGGTACCCAAGTTCATAATGCCTTCAGGGTGGAGCAGAGTGCCCAGGTGTGAGCTGAGGCTGCAATCTGAGAGGACCAACAGCAAATGGGATCAACCAAATTAGTGTCCTCCCTTCTTAATGCTTTTACAGGAAAAATGATTGTGGGCTTATTTTTTTCTTGACAGGGTCATGGATAAAACTGGTGCTGCTGCAGGGAAGAGAAAACAGGCCAGCTGAACAAAACCGTCAATGGGCACTTCTGTTGCAGGAAAGCCCAACACCTTGCCCATTAGTAGTGGAGCTCCCTTCTCCACCCCAGCTTTCTTCCAGCCTCAGTCCCTACAGTGCCCAGAAGAACCATTCCAGGGCCTCTGAGTCCTCGGGAGCAGTGTGAGAAGCCTGTCGTGCTGCCGCCAAAGGACTCAAGTTGTCAGCTGCAAGGATGAAGAATCTGAGGTTGGCTGTTGGAGCACTTCGAACTCAGGAGGGGTTTGGAGGAATGCAGGCTGGGGTTACATAAAACACTGACTCATGCTGAGAAATCACGAGTTTTGAAAGATTCAGCTGAGCAACGAGCAAAACCTCAAGCTGCATGTCGCTTACAAGTCAACAGGAACCAGTGGATGCTGGGGACCTCTGAAGATCAGGCCTAGGCATGGGGCTTTTTTGAAGTCCTTCCACTGCTCCCAGGAGGAACTGAGAGCCACGTATGTCTGTCAAGGGGCAAAACACGGCCTTTCATTATTTCAAGGAAAGGCGGGCATTTTTGCTTCACCCATTGGAAAGAACAGCCTATAATTGAGTAAAACAGAAGTTATTTTTTTTTGTCTTTTTTTTTTTTTCTTTCACTACTTGTGTATGATACTGAAAAGTCTGTCATGCAAAATATTTACTTTCTGTGGATATCCAAGTGTGCAAACGTTTGTGGTTTTGTCTATCAGGCAAAAACAGTTGTGGATTTTTGGCAGTCTGAGCTAGTCTATGGTTTCTGTGAACACCTGGATGCAGTTCTTCCCAGGGCTTTATGTGTTACTCAAATCACATCCCATTATACAGGTAATCTGTGTGCTGTGAAGATGGTGTGTGAGAGGGGTACATATGCAAAAGGAGGACAAGACTGAAGACGTCACACCATGCGTTAGAAGCACTGACCAAAACCATTTGCACTTTGATATTTAAATGAGACTTCTGAAATCCATGCTCAGAGCCATATGCAAGTAGTTGATTTTTGGATCCCTTACAATTTTTCTCTCTCCTCTTATTTACAGTAGGTACTCAGCATCTCACACACGAAAAAAAGCAGTTAAATTATTCAAGTGCTTAAATAAAGATATGGTTGCCTGCCTGTTTGTCCCAATTTGAGAAACTGTTGCCTGCTTTTAGGTTTTATTTCTTTCCTCTCAATCACAGTCTCTCTCCCCCCAAACACGCTGATGGAAAAATGAAGATGTACAGATGGGCTGTTCATTTTCAGTCAGGTTGCTGTGTAAATATGGCATCGAGGAAAGAAGAGTGTTAGAAACACAGATGTACACAAGGCATCCCAACCACCACATTTGGGCTGCCTCTGCATCACTCAAGTATGCATCATCCAGCCCAAGCAGAGCCGTATGAGGCTGGAGGGAAATGTATCTAATGGAGAACAAACTATTGGTAAATCGCATGACTTTCAACCTTGCACAACGGGATAAAATAAATATGGATTAGTGCTGAGGTCCAAGATTTTATTATGTGAAGTACTAGATGTGCAAGTGCCGGAGCTCCTGACGTAAAAAAGAAGTACTAACTGTATAAATACAGATGCATATATATGTACGTAATATAAAATATTTTTATATATATTTTTAATTAGTTTTGTTTCGTTTTGCAAAGCTCCCTTCAACATGGTCCCAGATAATTTCTCAGCCTCTGCATTGTAATTGTTAACAATTTAATCACCTTATAAACTTCTGCGGTGACTAACGCCACATCTATGCTTTTGGCACAACACGGTCAGAAGTTGTTTTAGCAACAGCGGTATGTAAAGCAGACACACTATTTGTGAGGCTCAGAGCCCTTAAAAATCATTCCTTTCTCTCTGGGCTATCGACATTCCTGAGTGCTCACGATGCAGCTGCGGAGCCGCTGGACAGCCCACATATGGCCGTGCACTGAACAATAGCTACTCGCGGTTGTTATATGCATCACCATATGTGTTTATTAGAAACAGCAATAAAACGATGACAGGCTTCTTCAGCTATCCCCACTGCTTGGGGAAAAGAAAAGCAAGGGAATAACTAGGATGACACCAGAGGGTTCTCCCCAGCTTTGGGGCAGCAGGATGGTGGGATGGTGCAGTCCCACTCTTTAAGGGAGCATGGCTGTTCATTTATCGGCAGTATTGGCAAACTGATACTTCTCCTTTAAAAGGACACTGAACTTAAGTCCCCTCTCCTTCCTTCTTATCACTGGAAACCTGGAATCTTGAAAGTCCTCTTCCACCAGGGCTCACCTGTGTGAATCCTTTCCTGAGTCATGCAAGAGAAACCTCCCAGCATTTCCAGGAGCTCTGGATCAGGACTTCACTTGGCATGTACTTCCATCAGGCACAACCAGCTACTGTGGGATCACCTTAAAACAACTTCCGAACTACAGAAATTTGGGATGGAGACTCAGCATTTTTCAGATGAAGGGGTTGAGGTGGGCAAAAGGAGCCCAAAGCAAATTCAGAAAGGGTTTAAGGCTGTTTTGCCATTAGTGTAAAAGACATGGGAGAAAAAAGTGCCAGGGAAAGGGTGTTCAAAATTGAAAGAGATAACCTAAGACAGTCAAACTGAACATCTGAATCCTCACATGCTCCAAATTCTTTATCATTTCCCTCTACTTCCATAATTCAGTATATTTTAAAGTAAAAAGAGAAGAAAAAGAAACTTTGAGAGCAAAACCAGCAGTTAAGTAATATGATGTATCTAAATATGTAATTTTGATATCCCTGTTTATAAGCTGTCTTCAGGCACATGAAAATCACTGGAATTAAGTACTTATAGCCAAAGGCAGATGTGAGCCTCTGCATTCAGGATCTATATTTTTTCATGTTCAAATCTTGATAATAAATAGGTCCCATCTTGCTGTCTTTTTGTGACCAAAATAACAAACCTTAGCCCTGTAAAAAACAAAATGACAAACACAAGCAAAATCAGTTTTAAAAATGAGTCTGTGATGCTGGTTGTATTGGTTTTACCGCAACCTTCTAACTGTGGTAAGAATGCCATTTCCACTCTTCCTTTACTTCTTTTTTACTTCCTACCCATAAAAGTAAACAATTCAAGACAATGTTTTACATCCTTGAAAAGTTCCCAAAACAGGATTTTCCACTGAGGCTGTAAATCCCTGGGCTTGCATTTTCTTTTCTTTACTCTATTTTCTGTAGCACAAATCAATTTTACAACTATACCAAAACTGTGATGCTAAATTCTGTTATCTTTAATTATATTGCTAACAGACTTCAACAGAATTGTGTAGTTACTTAGACCTCAGCAGAGCCTCTGCCTTATTCCCCTATATGCATGCAAGCTACTTTTTACAGGCTATTGTTTGCTCCCCACAAATATCCAAACTACTTTGCGTTTTCTGAATGAACCCATCCACTACTCCTCCACTTATCAGCTTGGAAATGTTGCTGTATTGGTTTCACACAGTTTGATAACTTCGTTTTGAATGGATCTTTGTCTTGGCTTATTTTGTCAGAAGTAGCTGTTTTTCAACAAGCACCTTTAATTCTGTTTCCTTCCAGTTATCAGCTCCTGAAATATCAACACGTTAAAAATAAACTGTTTACACCTTCTGAAGGGCAACTGTGGATCAGGCAACTTATTGTACTTCTTGTTTATTATCAGCAATCCCCATCCTGCACCCACAAAGGACAATCAGGGCTTTGCCATTGGGTGAAATAAAAGCAGGATCAGACCATATGGTTCTTGTTAAACGAGCCTCATCTTCCTATTGTTAATGCTTATCTCCAAAATAAAGTATTTCTGCAGAAAGCATATTCCCATAGCATGTTCTCTTTCCAATGACCAGCTGGTTGCCAGTTTGTTATTTGCACTGCAGTAGACCACTTTCATCTATGTCTATTCCAGTCCAAGAACACCATTTGTACATTGTCCAACTTGGAAATGTTAATCTGACACCATTGGTCATGGGCCTTTTAACTTCAAGTGGCAAACTTCCAGCTAGCTGCCAGTTGAGTATTTACACTGGAATCTTTCTTAGCCCAGAAATAAACTATTTGTTCACCATAAACATCAGCAACACGCCAGTAATTTCTGTAACACACATGTAGGAAGGTACAGCCCACCACACTTTGCTGTTGGTTTCTCAATAACCTCCTAAGTAGCTCCTTGGGGAGATGCTGCTTGTCTTGAGCCAAGATAAATGCATCTATTTCCCTCTCCATGCATGTACATAACTTGTATTTACATTCATAGGAGTTACAAATGCATACTGAAAGGCAAGAAGAGGGACCAAAATTAGGATGGTTGGGCAGGAGTCTGACAGATTCTCCTGGGATTCAGGACTACCCGTGAAGGCCAAAACATCAGGAAAACCCTAACATAAAAATATCCAGTTGCTTTGGCATCATCCACATCTCCTTGTGAACAACCATGAGCGCAGTGCTTTGGACACCCACTGGGAAATAGGCAACACTGGATGTACTTGAATGCAGCTTTTCAGAAAGCAGAGTGGTGGCAAAATCCTGCAGGATTTTGTGTAGGAGACTGGTATTGCTTCCAGCAATGTAATTTATGCTTCCTAAAAGAATATTATACTTTGGACTTTTTTCAATGAAATGAAAGATGGAGGGAGGGGAGGAGGGTTATGCTGAGTTCTATGACTTAAGGAATGTTGTACAGTGGCAAGGGTATGTTTCATGTACTTTGTTCAACTCTGTTAAAATAAAACATTTCCTTTTTACATATTTCTTCAGTGACTTGAGGATGGAGGGGCAAAAGAAGGACTTCAGTGAGTTGAAAATGTAAACTTCAGGAATGGACACCTCTATTGAATAAAAAAAAACCCAGACTCAACAAAGCTGGTTCTCTCTTTTGCTTTTCCTTTTTAGTTAGACTATGTACCTGTCGCCTTTATTGTTACCTTGGTTGTTCCAAGTAAAAATAAAACCCCAAACCAAATCAGGTGAGAGGAGAACTGACCCTCTTGAAGTACTTTAGGGAAAACTCAGAGGACAATTTGGGATGTACAGCTGACCTTATTATTCATGGACCTCTCAGCATGTACCTGCGCCTTTAGTCCAGGATTCCATCCACTTGCACCCCACAACCACCAGGAAAATGGTGATCAAAGTGCAAATACTGGCCAGCATAAAGAGCAGGATCCTGCAAATCTAAATTATATAAAGGAGGTGTGCACCCCAAGCCAGGCTGAACCCTGTGACTTGATGAATACCCCAACCAAACCAGAATGCTGTCCAGGCACAAACTGTGGTAAATGACATGCTGTAGCTCCCTGCTCCAATATGGACAGCAATTCTTGAGCAAAGCCCAGCAACTTAATTTACAACCTTCTGCCCTGTCTTTGCAGGGCAGCATTTGCATTGCCAGCAAGAAGTACTTGAGCTTTTGTGGCCCTCACTGACCTGTCTAGGCAATGAAGTGCCCAAACAATGGCTGCACACACTCTCTCCAAGCCTCCCAGAATCTTCTTCAGAACTCAAGATGTTACAGGGAATATTTTCAATGTTAGGGACATGACTTGGGATCTTAAAGGCTGAGATGTTAAAAAAAAATTCCCCTTTTCTTGCAGAAGTCATGTAAGAAAAGTGCATTTGCTATTCACTTACAGCAGGACAACAAGACACTCGCTGTTGCTAGATACTCCCAATACCGTGGGCAAAAAGTAGTGTGAACCCAAGGACTTCTTTTCCCAGTGCTTCTGCAGTCAATGGGATTTCTATGTCAGATGTATCAATTTTAATTCTGACCTTTACTAACTGCCCACAGCTTGATTTTTTGCACCCTCAGCATTCCTTCAAGTTGGGAGTATGAAATATATACAAACATGTAACCATCTACTGTGCACCAAAATTTTGATAAACATACATTTTTCTTACCTCACCTAAGGCTCCTCTTGTGATCGAATGAAGGAGAACAAAATATTTTGACATCTTGAAATACATTCTCTTTTCCAGGAGGGCAAATAAATAGACCTGACATAAAATAATGTCATAACAATCAGCAACTACAACTCGATTCTCGCTGCTGTAACTCGAAACTCGTAAGAGAAGGTTAAAGTAACCCAAGTCTGAATTCCTGGCCACTAAAAAAACATCAATTCCTTTTGTGTTGGGTTTTTCTGTAAGGCTAATCCTATTTGGGACAACTGCTGAGCTAGGTAAAATAGCAAAGTATTTCCCCAAAATGCTTAAGGAAATTTGATGATTGGAAATTAGCCTCATTGACTACATCTGAGCAATAAGAAACTGGAGCAGGTAAAACTGCAGACTGAGGAAGGTACTTGGATTCTGAGGGAAGAAGAAAATCAAGCTACTTTCAGAAGAAGTCTGGTTACCAGGAGAAAACTATGAGTCTACAAAAAGATAATGGGCCTGAGAAGAGTGATGAGAAGACTGGGGAAGAACCCCAGGCTGCCAGAGAGAAAAAATGAGCAACTGAAGAAAGACTCAGAGAACTTACAAAGCGAGGCCTGGGGCTAATCTTTCTGCTAGTTTATTTTTTTCCCCATTTGTTTATTTGCTACAAGTCAGATTTTGGAGCAATTAGTAAAATATCATGCAAATATTCCCTGTGTGACTGCACATGAATAACTTTAATTTCACTAAACATTTGTCCCATCGTTCCGAAATACATCTGCTGTTTGCATTAAGATAATCTGCTAAAATACTGGGAAGCAAATTACAGTTTTATAAGATATTTATGAAACAACTTCTTATTTGTATATTAAATATCTCTGCCTATCACGGCCTGTTTCATTGGCTGATGTCTGCCTTTGCCGGGTGCATCCGTGCCCTGTTTCAATTACAGCCTGGGCTGAGTACCATCTTGTGGAAAAGGTCCAACTGGCTGGGAATGGCTCAGTGTACACTCATTGCAAGCTGAGGGAATAGTATCAGATCTGCCATCAGCTTATGACAGAAAAAACCAACAACCCCAAAACAAAATACAAGATTGCACATGTGCATAAATTGAGTGGTACTTGCAGAAAATCTGGCATAACACTGCAGGAGTGTGTTTCACTCCTCTCACACAGCATGATGCAAGAAATGCCCTTATGGAGAGACAATAAGGCTTGGAGGTTGCTCCCAGCTCCTGTTTGCTGACCACACACCATACTGGGAAGTAAATTAAAAGCATTTTTCACTGTTTCGTCCTCTCAGGATAGTCCAGTTCTCTTTGCAAGCAGGGAAGTGATAAGTAGTTGGGGAGACAAGCATTGGTTAGTGTTCTCACAGCCCAGATGAGTGTGTAGCCCTGTTCCCAAGTCTTCAAAGGAGATGTGGAAAAGCAGGTCATTTGTAATCTTTCAATGATGATGATTGGGCCAGGATTGGTAATGATAACCCTAAGAGCTGCACTCCCTGAGAGGGACACAAGGTGTTCAGAAAGGTGGAGGATGGAAAACAAATAGATCTATGTCCTGAAGGAGCTGGAGGAGATTGCTGCTGTACAGTCAAGGATGTATCTGCACTAGCTTCAAGCATGGACAGATTGAGCTCGGGGTTGGCAATGAAACCCTCCTGAGATCCAGATAAACCCTAGATCACAGCCATTGCTAGCTCTACACAGGATCTGCCCTGCTGGCAGCATCCAAGCCACTTCAGTTTATGTTCATTCATGTGTAGCTGCATGAACTTCAGCCACACAGTTACATCTGCGTCCCTCTTAAAACCCAGCCCAGAGTGCACAGGAGTTGCCACAGCCGCACAGACAATGAGTAGTGAGGCTGTGTGAGGTCTACGAAGCCATTGAGGAGTTTATTGACCCTTCAACATTCTTCGACTATCTGGGGCCCCGTGGATGGGCACTGGCTGCAGATTTCTTGTCTGGACACAGAGCATAGTTGGCTTGGAAGGTTTTGAGAATTCAGTTCTCTGATTAGCAATGTCTTATTTAACATTCCCTGCAAAGCTGCTCCATCCCTAGTCCAGAGGTTAAAATTGAGTGCCCAGTTTAAAAGTGAATGGTGTGAACTGAGAAGAGGGAAGAAGAAACCCAAGGCACTAGGGTTTGCATTTAGATGATCTAAAGTTTGAATGAAGAAGTCTGGGAAAGACACAAGGAGATTGAAACACTTTAACACCAGTTACAATCTTAACCCACAAATCCCTCTGGTTTGGTACTAACATTATCTACACGAAGTCAAGCTTGAAAAATAATAAAAGGGTGGTGTAAGCCAGCTTGCCCTCTTCTTGCTTGTGCCCCATGCAGCACCTCTATTGCTGTTGCACGGCCACACACCACACTGGCTAGAGACCCTTGAACTGATGCAACAGGGTGGGGAAGCAAGTAGGGAGGGTGTACGTTGGCATGGATCAGTCCCCAAATAGTGCAGCAAAATAGTGCGAGCCTGGGGCTGAGTGGCAGGGCTCAGGCTGCCTCACTGAGGTATATCAGTGCCCATGTGCTGTGCTGAGTCCTGCCTGCTGCGCTGGCTTCACGGAGCCAAGGGCTTTGGCAAGGACCGCACCGGCAATTGTGCAATCCTGCTCAGCCGCAGATTTCCTCTGGCACCAGCAGCACAATAGCAGGCCTGTTGGTAAACAGGAATTGTTTCCTTGCCACAATAGGGGTCGGGATGAAATCATTCCCTGATACCAAGCAGCCTCGACGTGCCTCCTCTGCTCCCCACCCTGGTTTCGATGGTAGCGCCTTCCTGCTCCCCCTGGGCCTTGCGTCCCTCATAAAACGACAACACAGTAAAACAAAATAATAATGGAATCCATATAAGGCTTGATGTCTTCATTGCTCCATAGAAAAAGCACCAAGGGAGCTCTGCCTGAATATGGGCAGCAGGTTCCCAGCATCAGCAAGGATTTTTTAAAAGGAGGAAAGGACATTCTTCAAACTCTGGATAACAGTATCCATCTTGCCCATCCTCAGCTCTACACCTCTCACAGAAGGAAACAGGTCATTATGGGAGATGAATCCCTGGGTCTGGCAGATATACATGGAGTTAAGCTCACCTGAACATCTAGGGGCTGTGTGGGAAGGGTGACAAATGCTGACAGCTCCAGCAAGAAGGTTTTGGCTGGGCTGGCCCACTCCCAGCATCCCCCTTCCTGGCAGCATCAGGGACCGTTGGGCTCTCACACAACATTTTGTGGTTGGGGTAATTGCATTGTTGTCTTAAAACTGTCGAGGCGTGCCTCTAAATAAAACCAGACCCCAGTCCCACTGTAAGCACAGCAGCCCCCACTTCCCTGCCTGTGCGGTCTGACGCATGGCCCCGTCCAGCTTCCCTGCCCTGCTTGCATCTCAGTGGCATAGTTATTAATGAATTTGTAATTGCATGGCGGGGGGAAAGGTAAACATATGATTTGGGACAAATATATACATGTCATACATATACACACACACACACTCTCTCATATCTACATGTATTTTTTGGTCAGTAGTGTCCTAGAACCCAAAAGCACCATTTAATTATTTGTGTTGGGAGTGCCAAAGGAACCTACCATTTATTTATACAGTTAAATCGGCTGCAGATGTGTGTGTGCCTTTTCTTTCGTTCTTTCTTTCCTTCTGTATTGGCATTTCTGACATTTCCACTATTTTTTTTTTCCTCTCATTCAATGAGGGCATCTGAAAAGCATTGGGAAATGGCCCGCTGATCCCTGTTCATAGGGATGGGCATCCCATATTGCTCTCACAGGGCTGTGCTTTCCTCTTGCCCCAAAGCGAAGGCTCGACAAATTAAGACCTCAAGCTCCACGAATTGATAGGAAAAGGGAAGTTCCATGCACCACACAGGCTCAAGAATGCTCCTTTGGTGACGGAAGCATTGCAGCTGAGACTCCACAGCTCACTGCACCCATGGGCATGCGCAAGAGGAACCATGTACAGGGGGAAGGAGCATCATGCTGCTTCTTGAGAAGCTCAGCAAAATTTTGATCCCTGTGAATAAGCTTTCTCTCTCCATTTTTTAAGCCCATAGGATACTATGTGACCTCTGCTTTTTTTCAGGGCAGGGAGAATACAGAGCATCTGTCTGAGCGGGGCTGTGGCAAAACCTGGTGCCTTGGAGGGCTCTGCCCAGGCTGTCAGTGTGACTTGCTTGCATCAGCCTTGTTTGGTGGTTTAGGTTTACCCCATGAAACCCAGGCTTGGCATTGGCATTTAGCATTAGGCAGGTGACACAGCAGAGATGCCTGTTTGATTTTTTAATAATTATTATAATAATATCTTCCCCCCCCCCCCCCCCCCCTTTTTTTTTTCCT
>NDXB01012158.1:101797-112788 GCA_002631895.1 Agapornis roseicollis
TAATTAATTTCCCCCCCCCCCTTATGATCTTTCTTTTCTTGAATGAAATTCACAGGAGCAAGGTACCAGCCGCTCCAAGCAGCATGCCAGCAATTGCCAGCAGAAATCAGGACAAATACTGCTCTACTCCTTTTGGCAGGAGAAGGCAATCTCTCTTTTACCTGGAAGACAGTCATCAAGGCTTAGTAGCCCCAGGAAACAACTTAACACTGCAGCCAGAAAATGCACTTCAGAATCTTTTGGCAGGAGACTGATATTTCCTAGTATCTTTCTGGATGCTTAAATGATGTGATAATAAGCATATTAGAAGCATTTAGGACACAGGACTATTAGCAAATGATTCATTTCTAAACTTTCAAACCTACCTAAAGCTGACATTCACATGTTGAAACCCCACTTGCTGTCAGAGGGTGAGAAATGCTGTGGATGTCCGGTGCTGGACCCCACCGAGGCAGCCTGGTCACTTTTTAAAGCCAAAGATCATCACTCCAAGGACATTTCCAAGCACTACTTGTGGAAATCCTCTTGGAGTAGTTGGTCACAGGGCCACTGAAGCAGTCTCTTTCAATTCACCCATGTATGAGTATAACTTTGCAGCAATTATCCACTATATTATATAATCTGGCTCACCCAGTATTAACTGAAAGGTACAATACCTGTAAAACTGTTCCAAATAAATATCTGTATATATGCAAAGCCTCATGATGTACTTAAATACATATAGTTATTATATTTTTTTATGTATCTACATTATACAGATTGTTCTTTCTTTTTTAGGTTATCTCATAGAAATGTATAGAAGCCTAGGCATACATGTATATGTATGTATGCATACATAGGAATAGCATGTTTATTCAATAATAGGCAATTTGTCTATATATATATGTACACATGTATGCATATATATGTACATACTGATTTATATACACACGCATATATGTATGTATGCATATCTATCTACAGATCTATATGTACAGGCACATGCTGGGTATATAAAGATGACTGACTACTATAACAGAACACTGTTCTGAGGCAAGCTGAGTCCCATGGTACAGCCTATGAGGCTTCACAACAGCTCCCAGGCTAGACATGTAAGCAAGTCCACTTAGATATAACAGCATTCTCCCCCTTACACATTATGAGCCACTTTCATTAAAATTCAACACTTCTTTTCAGAGGCTTTTCTTGCAGCCACTACTCCCAAACTTGGTTTCTCTCTGGCTCTCAGTAAAGCCACCAGCTCCTCCTGAGGCAAGGGCAGCATAACCAAACCAGATCCGGTTAGCCAGTATAAAGCACTGATGGCTAACTTTATTGCCATTGAGCCAGCATACCCAGAAGACCCGAAATATTTACAATTATCTCTAAAATGACTTTTTACATCTTATTCTCTAGGAAATGCATTGCAATGAGCATGCAGGTTCCCCAGCAGTTCATTGAGCCAATTAATCTATGTATTCTTTGTGACTTTTGAATGTATAAACCAGCTTGTCTGATAGCTGTTGGTGGCCTTGCTTTGCAGTGCTTTGGCACCTCCCTGGCATGCCTCGGAGGCTGCTGGGGAAAGGGGCCTGGACCACAGCACTGCAAGGCACCACAGTGCCATTCTGAATGACAATATTTATTCCTGACATTTTGTGAGAGGGGAAGTTAAAAAGAAACAAGCAAAAAAAAAAAAAGGCAAAAAAGCAAAAGCTGGCCATAATTCAAAGTCTCTGCAAAGTCACTGGGAATCTTCCAGAAGACTTCAGCGAGAGCAGGATTAGCTCCCCCCATATATACATAAAATTTGTTGTCTTTTGCATATCAAAGTGGTGAAGCCTCTGTTCTCTTCAGCTGTTGCTTTTAAGTGTGCTATAAATGGAGCCTTATCTGTCCAGCAAAAAAAAAAAAGGCTTTGACAAGGAAGACTAGCTCAGATGATGAGACAAATTTGGCCACGTTCCTGCAGCAAGAGCAAAGCCAATAAAGATATGGGCTGGTCTCTAGATGCTGTTGATAACGTGATTTGGATGACTGTTCAAAAACTCTCACTGTGTCCCTGTTGTTGTTTACACCAATAAACCCTTCGTCATCCCCTTCTCTCCACACTTACCCTCCCTCCCACATGTGCAAGGATGTCACATTGCAGACAGGGTGCGATGGGTTGAGACGGCTCTGTATTTCTGCCAGTCACAGTAGCAGACACTAAAGAATCTAGAAAAGCAAGAAAAATAAAGTTGCAGAAACTTCCCAAGCCTTTGTGCTTGTTGAACTGAGCAGCTCCACTCAGCAATTCTTCAAATTCCACCTTCTGTTCTCCCTAAACCCAGACAAGTCTCTGTAGACCAGATATGACTTTACTTACTATGTAGTTTCTGTGGATTTTTCTTCAGTCCCCCTCTCTCCTGGGGAATTGCTCGCTAATGCCTGTGTATCCCATTAATACATTAATACATGCTGGGAATCTGGTCAATAATTAGGCTGATGAGTGCCCTGGGCTCAACCTATTAAAAAGGCCTGAGAGTAGCCAGGTCAGCCACTGCACCATGTGCTTGTCATGACCAGCAGAAGCAGATGTGTGTAAAGTCAGTGACTTCCATTCCCCAAATGCTCTTTTCTCAGCAATTTTAGCATATATTGCTCTAAATTCATGTAAGCAACCTATATGCTGTGTGCACTGGAGGGGGGTGAGGCTGCAGAGGTCTTGCTGATCTGGCCATGTCCGGGATGCATGATGGATATCAACAGAGTAGTGAAATAAGAGCAGAAGACACTTCCCAAAAAATGGCCCTTATATATCCATGTATGTATGAGCACACATGTATAAAACCCCATTGTGAATCTACAAAACCCCTAAGGATGCACAGGGGCTAGTCTTCATTAGCTCTTGGATGGAAAAAAACCTGCTTCCTCGTCTTGTTTCTGGACGCTGAAAAACATCAGCACTTTTTTTTGCAACTTCTTGAAATACTTTCAGCATGTGCTTGCCCAGCTTCCCTATGCACCCAGGGAATTACGGCAATACTGAAGACTGATGGAGCTGCCAGGAAGAGCAGTGGCACAGTTATGCCCAGGCCAGCAAACAGAGGCGCGTTTCCAGCGTATGCTGAAAATTCAGATTCTGTCCAAGTCTTTGGAGAGCAGATGTCAATTATGAATCACATGATTACTCTGCCATATTTTTCCTGGTTATGCTCATTGACTTAGATAAGGTATCATTTTTCACCTACAAAATATGTTGCATATACAATAAATAATATGCACAGTGCCATAATAAATATTCAGTATATATGGTGTGTGCATTATAGTGGTCCTGGTAGAGTTATAGCAGAACAGTCAAGGCTGAATTGGCATTTTCATTATAAAGGCTGATAATTCAAGATCAGTAGCAAAAGACAATGAAATACCATCTGCTCACACGCAAACAGCTTTTACAGAGGAGGTTTAAGGTCTTGATGCAAGCAGTTCTGCATAGAGGGCAAAAACAAGAGAGCTCCTGAGACACTGTCTCTCATTGTCAAAACTCTTCATCTGAATTTGCTCCTACTTAGATGGCAGTTGATGCTTTTCCTAAATCTCTAGCTTCTGGAGCCTGAAGATATTGTGATCATCAGTTTTCTCACAGGAGGTATAAAGGCTATTTTGTATACTTTCTGCCACAACAGAAAAGCTTGCAAAGGCAAACTCTGCAACTCCACAACCACAATACAAATGGGGTTAAATAGGACTTGACACTAAGGAGGAGCAACGCATGCTCAGCATTTGCTGAAGGCCAGGATGGTTTGGGCTTGTGCTGACCTCTCCCAGTGGTACCAAGTTCAGTAAATGCATCAGGCCTGCATCTGCTCCCTTACAGAGGCTCGCAGGGCTAATTCAGGTGTTACATATGACACACATTACATATTTTCAAAGATCTGGCTTCTTTGTACTGAAAATCATTGTGTCTCTAACCACTACAGCCTCTTTTACCTTTAATGCCATTTCAGCTGTAGCTTCTAATTGACAGCTCAATCAGAACTCAACAAAACACTCCTCACCCAACCATATGACTGGTTTATACAAAGTATTCTCAGCATTTTTGGTAGCCTCGGACCAACTTTAATATCCCCTCCCACGTACCTTATGATGGCTGCAGCCCATCAGGTGGAGGTTTGCACAGGAAAGGGCTCATCTTGTCTGGAGGTGTTTGAAGTGGTGCTGGCTGGCCCTAGGTGAGCAGCTTTGCCGGTGGGTAGGAGGCAGTGGTGTTTTCCAGCAGAGGGTGTTAAAGAACAAGCAGGAGGTCTAATGGTAGGTGGCAACCTCTTCTTTCAGCACAGCTGCTTGCAGAGGGCATGTCTGTTTACACCTTGAACTAATCACAGTGACAGCCAGCAGTGAAAACCTGGACGTGGGGAAATCCATGGGAATTTTACCCAGGCTTTTCCCTCTAGCCATTACACTCGTGATTCAAATGTGTTTCTTCCACTATATGGTACCTTTCCCTCCAACCACAAAATTCATGAAGATTTTTTTAGTTCATGTCCAACAGGCATCTAAGCATCTTTGCAGTCCTAGTGCAATAAAAGGACAGAGATACTGCAGGGTGTAAATACAGGTAAGTGGAAGGACTCACCTCTGACCATGTAACATCTCACTGCCCATCCTGACATGTCAAACAGGTGACTTTACCCCAGCTCTGTAATGCCCCCGTTGGGTGGCTGGCTCTGTATTGATGATAAGTATTATTTGCACATCATCACAGCCTCAGTTCAGCAGCTCTTCAAGCCTGTTTCCAAAAGAAGCTGTCACAGACAATAAACACCAAAGTAACCCCACTTCCAATTTAATTGTTTTCTCAAAATATCACTAGCAATTAGACTATATTAGCAACAGATTGTTTGCAGTAGCTCATTCTCTGAGTCAAAACTGGTTTCTTTCTCTTTTCCAATCACACAAACCATCTGAAACTAGAAAGTACCTAGGTTGTTTCTTTTTCCAGAGTCAGAGTCAAGTAAACAACCAACATTACTTCTACAAAAGCCAAAGTGTCTGGAAAACACAGGAGAAAAATATGGACTGGCTGGATTTTTTTTTATGTTTACAAATTTATTGTGAAAGTTTTAAGAAAATACAGTGACAGCATTGCCTGCAGTACAGAAGGGAATGACAGTCAATAAATAAAACTAAAGGACCAGGCAATAAATAAATACAAGACTAATATAATATGTTTGTAGTGGGCTGATCAGTTCTAAATCCTCTGCCTAAGGCTGACTTTTACAATAAACAAACCACGCCTGTATGTTTTTCTCTATTGGTGCTTTGTGAGCCTATTTATTTATGGTTGGGCTCACCTTCTTCCCCACGCATGAACTTTTTGCCCATCTTGGCTTTCTCTCCTCTTCATAAAAATAAATCAAACCCCAAGCAGAGTATATCACTGCCCAGAGGTAATGTACACCTACTCTCTTACTGATGGGGCATTTGAGCTTTATGAAGACTCACTGCTTCAGCAGAACCATAACACATGTATACCAGCACTGATGGAGCCAGCCCCTTCGTTATGTCATACACATGCCCTCCACTGAAGTACTCTGAGTACTCTGTGCTGTGCATGTCAAAATGTGTCCTGCGGTGTCCCTGGGGATTTCCTTTTTTTCTGAGGCCAACTTAGCCAAGTGACCGCACATCTTTTTATTACCTTTGGTGGAAAACATTAGCCCTTTAAAGCAGCGCTGCATGGTTGAGGGGGCTTGATGGGCTCCAGACAAGCGTCTGCAAAACCATCTCTGGCTCAGTGGCTGTGATCATGAGCTAGGTAATTTGTTTGATTAGGGCATCCGTCTAAGACAAAGAAAGTGTAGTGGAGTGAGTCGGGCTCTGGTCTCATTTACAGGTCTGGAGATGCATCGAGAAGCTATTACAAGTAACCTGTGACCTGGCCCACCCTCAGGTGAAACGGCTTTTCCTAGTCACCTCCTGTTAGCCTCAGCCAAATGATAGGCTTCAGGGAGCCCAGGACGCAGCGACAATTCATGAGACAGACAATATCAGACCTATGGGCCCAGCCCCAAGCTATGCAGATGCAAAAGCAGATGAATTTAGAAAAAAAAAAAAAAATAATGGGTTTTCAAACTTACTATGGTGATAGTGTTACTTGCAACAAATCTGTCTGCAGTTTTGGGGCTGCAGAGATAAAAGTCCTCAGGAAAAATGTCAGTGGCTTGAGTTTATTTATATGTAAGGTAACCATGAAAATGTTGGTGTACCACTAATTGTAGGGCATATTTATTCTGCACAAGTTGTTTTCCACATTAGCACAGTTGATAAAATGTAGTTTTGCCTCAGGACTATTATAACTTTATCTTCTGTAATTATAAAGTGGATGTTACTGGGGTACTATACATTGAAGGAGAAATGTAAGAAATGGGCACTGCAAGGAGGAAAACAATTAAAAGTGTAATGTAGTAGTTATATGAATCATACTCAGGAAGTGGAGACCCATGGATAAGCTGGCAAAGCAGCTACAGCATGTTACATCCTGGTTTTAGATTTGTATGCCTTCTCACTCCAAGTTTCTCCCATGGTTTTCTGCTCAAACCAACTAACAAGGACCAGTTGGCAAGGCAAGCAGCATGTTACTCTGCCCTGTGCAGACACTATAGTGTAAGAGCAATTTTACTTTGAGCAACTAAAACCAGAAACCTTGAATGCAACGGCACATTGTAGTTATCATACAGGGAATGTTTAATGAATGACAGTATAAGAGTATCTTCTGATAAGGTAGGGAATATTTTAATTAAATAGCCAGTATTATGAAAATACCTGATGTCATTGATAAAATCATAACTCTGTATGCATGAAGCAGAGGACAGTAAGGGTCGCTGACTTACTGTGTGTTACAGGTAATACACACGATGCACAAACACCTATTCCCCTGAGAAACACCTGGCATAAAAACCATGAAGTTTTTCCTCATGGTGCTAAGAGACAAAATTCAGACATAATTTGCTTATCTGGAGTAAATGCCCAGCTTGCCTGGGAGTCAATGTTTTCTGAAGGAGGTTATCACTGACAGTGGGGCTGCAGTGACCATAGCCACAAGAGCACATGCTTCACATCGCTTCCACCTTTCCCTCTGGGTTACGTGCACCCAGGCACAGTGTTTGCACAATGTGGATACACACATACACATATTTATATCTTGGGACCAAGAATCTGTTTCTTTCCCATGAGAGGGACCATATACTGGTGCAGGAAAGCACGTGGTGGCATTTCAAGGTTTTCAGGTTTTCTTTGTTTCACTGACTCCTTACTTTAATATCAAACTGTGGATCACGCTGTCCTCAGTTTAAAAGACATAACAACAAATTTCCACTAGCATCTGGGCAGGGGTCAAGCAGAAACATATTTATTACACTCCTACTATTCACCTGTGCTTATTAGCAAAAAGCTCCATAATATGGCCATTATTAGAAACCAGTCAGGTATAAACAAGTCTGAAAAGTTCGGTACGGTCTGGAGGTTTGTCAACCAAAATCTCAGAGCATTTCCTTCCAGCTCCCCCTTGCACATATCCCATCTTTCACCCACCACAGCCACCTTTCTCTTTTTTCCCCTCCAAGGATACTTACTGCCCTCTAAAGGCTCCTCATACTTAAGTGTCCTTTCTCCCTCGGTTGCATATCCCCCTTTTTCACCTCTTCTGTTCTGGCAATCTCCTGTTCTGCTGAACAGTGCAAATGAAACACTCCAACCTCATGCACTTTCTCACTCAGAGGTATCTGTGGCTAAGCAGAAAGCTGGGCAGTGATCACCCTGAGAGTTCACCAGAAAAAAAAGGAGAGGGTCCACTGAAAGACTTGGACTTCATTCTGACCAATTTGCCTAAATTACTTTTTTCTGAAATGAGGTGTGCTAGTTCTTATTCCTCATTTCCTCCAAACTCATCTATCAATCTTCAGAGCTCCAGCCCTGCTGTTGTTGCTCCCCAGACCTAAAAACATGTATCCTTATCACAAAACCCTATCACAGATGACAGCCAGCAATAGGCACAACTCTCCAGTGGCTTCACATCACAGACCTCCCCAAAGTGCATCCCAGAGTCATCACCTCAAAGAGCTGGAGGGGATTTCCAGAGGTCACCAGTCCCTTCCCTGTCCCATGACATCTGTGTCATTCCTGACAGATGCTTATCTTAGGGGTTTTGAGGCCTTCAGTGCTGGAGACACTGCCACCTCCCCAGGCAGTGTCTTGCAGTACATCGCTGTCCTTATCACAAGAAGGTTTTAACCCGAATCTTTCTTACTGCAATTTAAGCCCATTACTTCTTGTCCTATCTGCAAGAGGCGAGGAGAACTGATTATTCCTTTCCTCTTTGCAGCAGTTCTTCACATTTTTAAGGATTGTTTTGTTGACACAGACACTTCTCTGCATCAAAAGCACAGTCTGAGAAGAGGTTTATCTCCCCATCGCTGAAACCAGCATACTTTTGGCTATAATGTGCACTGGCGGCATTTCTATTGTAAATCCACTTTACAAAATGAACTGAAAACTGAAATGAAACCTCATTGAAAAGCTCACATTATGGGAATTTATATTCCCTTTTTACTGTCCCTTAAAATACAAACAAGACTATTTTTTGACTTATGTGTAATTGAAATAAAAATAAGCAGACGCAGCTTTGCCAAGCTCCAGTGCTGAATACTCATCATTTAGGACCTCAGAAATTATCATCTCAGCTTAAAAACTATAAAATATCAGCAATGCATATGAAGCTTTTCATAACTGCCATCTGTGCTAGGTTCTATGAGAGCCTGAGTTGGGCTTCTACTCACCTCAGTCAACTATTCATGCACCAGAAAATTAGATGTCTTACCCATCTGCTGTGGGCTAACCGGTACAGAAAAGCCAACACAGCTATTTAAGGTGGCATAAATGATTCCCTGGAAATGTTTGCCTTTCTCCTAAGAGGGTGCCTAAGCATGAAAAGTTTTTTGAACAATAAATCTTAACAGAGTAGATTATGTTTTCATATTTATCCCCAGTATAGCAGCATCCTCTCTGTTAGTACACTTGCTTGATTCAGACAAAAGGTGAGATCATCACATCACATCCCCAAGGCCTTTAATAAGGACAACAAACATCCAAATATCCATGACAAACTCTCCACCAGGTTAACAACTTCTACAGAAAGCTGTATTTCTCACTGCTTTAGAGTAATACAGACTAAAATAACCCCATGCTTACTTCAGTTGTGCTGTAACCACTTTCCAGATGTCACTGACTCAGGGATATGTTCCTGTTGAGGAGCAGTCTGACAGGGTATTTTGGCTCCTGTAGGCACCTTCTTCTTACTGCACTTTTTTAGGAGCTACAACTTTTCTAACCTGCATTTCAGAAGTGAACAGGCTGTAGATCTGCTTGATTGATACCCAACCTTTTGGCTGACTTCTGGGAGAGAGCCTTTCTTTGTGAAGTACTGAGTTAGCATATGTTGCTGGCTCCCAAGTGTGGTGGGCAAGCTTAGCATACATTTAAAGGCTTCTCTTTCAGAGGGCTTTTGAGGCCAGATAATCATGAGGCCACAGGGTTTGAACCGAGGTCCTTGCATTGTGACATAAGTGAAAATCTGCATAGAGAAAAAGGAGAGATGGTTTCCTCCACTGATGGGAGCTGAGGAAATAATGAACTAAGCTCAAAAATTACCACTTTCATGATACTTGAGTATAGGAAACTGGGCACATCATACAGACAAATCCTCTATTTTGGAAAATGGCAACCTACTGCTTCTGAAGTTAGTCGGGTGGCTGTATTTACTAATCATGAGTGAACATTAACCTGCATTAACTTATTTTTTTGCTTTTTGAGCCAATTTAGATCATATTTTCTGATGTGTACAATATTGCTGGCCCCTTATGGAGCCCCTTACATCCCATCCTAAGTTCCAAAGTGCTCAATTTTGACCAAAATGGTACTCAATGACCTTTAAATTTCCCCTTACTTTCATCAGCTCAAGTAGCATGGTGCACTTGTCCTCTTAATGAAGTTAAAATGACAACAAGAGACTCCTACAGTGAAGTGACAGAGCTCTGACAGTTGCTGTTAGTGAAAGGCTCTTAAAATATGTCGATTTGCTCCAAACTAAAACCACGTTTGAGCATAGCAATCTGCTCTTGTGCTTTCCACAGTGGTAAAATTAGTCAGATCAATTATATTTTTCTTCTCAACAGATTTCCTTGCTCTAAAACCAAGCTGAGAAGTCTTCCCATGCCATGCATTCATATATATAAAGCATATATAAACTTGTGCCATTTATATATATAAAAACCAGGGAATATTTAAGTTGATATTAGGAAAAAAATCTTTACTGTGAGGATGGTGAGGCACTGGAACATGCTGCCCAAAGAAATTGTGAATGCCCCATCCCAAGCCAGGTTGGACAGGGCTTGGAGCAACCTGGTCTAGTGGAAGGTGTTTCTCCCTGTGGCAGGGGGTTGGAACTGGATGAGTATTAAGGTCCTTTCCACTCCAAGCCATTCTGTTATTCTATATGTTTATATTAAATATATATATACATATACACATAAATATATATATATGGCATTTGGTCATATTTCTTTATACTGTGTTATCAGGACGTAGTATGAAAAAGTGAGCATGAAATGGTTCAAAAGGTACTGCTTGGATTCAAGATTTCCTTGTTTCACCAGGAAAAGTCCAGTGGGGGAGCTGCTGGAGAAAGAGGATAAGGGGGGTCAATAGTTGTGCTAAACTGTGGGTCTATGAGGCAGGCCAAAACAACTTCTTGGTTGTGGGTTTATTGAGGCATGGCTGATAGTTTACTACATCAAGTAGAATCATAGAATCAGAATAGTTAGGATTGGAAAGGACCTTAAGGTCATCCAGTTCCAAACCCCCTGTCATAAGCAGGGACACCTCACACTAAACCGTGCCACTCAAGGCTTCCTCCAACCTGGCCTTGAACACTGCCAGGGATGGAGCACTCACAACTTCCCTGGACAACCCAT
>NDXB01012159.1:0-84967 GCA_002631895.1 Agapornis roseicollis
CCCAGGTGTAGGACCTTGCACTTGGCATGGTTGAACTTCATGAGGTTGGCATCAGCCACCTCAACAAGCATTTCAAGGTCCCTCTGGATGGCATTCCTTCCTTCCAGCGTATCCACCGAACCACACAGCTTGGTGTCATTGGCAAACTTGCTGAGGGCACACTCAATCCCACTGTCCATGTCAGCCACAAAGATGTTGAATAAGACCGGTCCCAACACCCATCCCTGAGGGACACCACTCGTCACTGGCCTCCAGCCGGACACTGAGCCATTGACCACAACTCTTTGCATGCGGCCATCCAGCCAGTTCTTTATCCACCAAGTGCCCCATCTATCAGATTGATGTCTCTCCAATTTAGAGACAAGGATGTTGTGTGGGACAGTGTCGAACGCTTTGCACAAGTCCAGGGAGATGACGTCAACTGCTCTACCCCTGTCCATCAGTTCTGTAGCCCCATCAGAGAAGGCCCCCAAATTGGTCGGGCAGGATTTCCCCCTAGTGAAGCCATGCTGACTGCCACCAAGCACCTTGTTGCTTTTCCTGTGCCTTAGCATGCCTGCCAGGAGAAGCTGCTCCAATATTTTGCCTGGCACAGAGGTGAGACTGAATTTAAAGCATTTGGATTAAAAACATAAAGTTCTGCTGGGGCTTGTTTCTATCCTTGGGCTGTTTTGCAAACGGGTGACAAAACAAGCTCTGCAAACAGGAGAACAGGGCTTGCTCTGAATGTGTTATCACCTGTTACTTCTGCCTGGCCTCCTTGTTTTGGTCGGTTGGGTCAAACTACAGCTGCCATCAGATGTGCAAGAGTCGCCAAGTGGTTTGGGACCAAAGAGCCCCAAGGGGTGTTTGCAGCATTAGCAGCTACTGCAGAGAAGCTGGGTGACAGCACCCACATATTTACAGTTTAATAAAGAAAGATCCTCCCGGCAGATCAGAGCCTGCAGGAAATCTGCAGAGCATGTTGAGTTCCACTGCTGGGGATGGGTCACATACAGATGAGGTAAGCGAGAAAGCAAATAGCTGCAAAATGTATGTGAGGGCTCCATACACCCACATGTGAAATTTCATCCTGCATAAGAAGTAGTTTGTAATCTCCCATAATGCCCAAGGAAGTCAAAATGCACAGGAATGTGATTTATTTTCAACCACAACAACTAAAGGAGCTCTCAGAGACGGGAGAACTTTCAGTTTAAGCAAATCTGCTCAAGTATTTTTGTGCTATTTTCAGGACCTGTGTGCACAGAGAAAACATACAATACTTCCAAAGTCACTTTGCATGGCACCATATACACCAGGACAGTTCAGATGACTTAACACAATCTGCTTTTCAGTGCTCTGTGTTAGTTTTTGTTTCTGGATTAATCTGACAGGCTGGCACATGAACATCCCCCTTGATCTCAGAATTTGTTCCATTCCTACCTCCTTACTACTATTGCCCTCCTTCTTATTGTTTCTTTCACCAGCACATTGTCAGTCTCACAACTACACTCACCAATTCCTTTTGAAGTGACTGGAGGAGAAGGCAAACACCCATCTGCAACCAGAGCCCCTCTTGCTGAAGCCTGTGCAAGCTTTGTCTGTGGCACCAAAGCAACCTCCTTACAGCCACATCAGATCCTGAGACCTTCTCTCTGTATTTGGAGAGATGCCACCCATCCATTTCTTCTATCTGCTTGGTCATACTCTTTAAAACAAAGGGCTGTGCTGCACTGTACCCAGGGAGTCTGTGTTACAAGTGAGTTAATATTGACATTTTCTCAGGCCCAGCATTTGTAAACCAGTCCTTACACATCCCTCCTCAGTGCATCATCCACCGAATTCACATGGCCTGGTAGCACCATTACTTCGACCTACACAGTTTTCAAATTTCCACTGAGATAACTAACACAGGGAATGCCAAAATTCTTTGCTACACCTACTGCAGTGATGAGCTGCAGCATAGCAGGTTGGTGAGGCAAGAGCATTTGTATGTGAATGGTGCTGCTCCGAGAGCAGCCTCCCAGCACTTCTCTACTGCCATGGCAAGGACAGGCCTTCTTGCAGTTGCATGTGCTCAAGGCTGAAACTGTTTTTAACAATCAATGTTGCTGCCCCATAGAACATATACTGGTTTGGGTTGGAAGGGACCTCAAAGCTCATCCAGTTCCAACCTCTGCCACAGGCAGGGACACCTTCCACTGGAGCAGCTTGCTCCAAGCCCCTGTGTCCAACCTGGCCTTGAACACTGCCAGGGATGGGGCAGCCACAGCTTCTCTGGGCATCCTGTGCCAGAACAATACATAATAAATCCAAACACATGGTAGCAAATCCCAGACAAAGAAGCACAGCAAAGCACCAGTCTCAGAGGTGCTGATCACCCAAATCACATCTCCCAGCCTTGTGCCTTCATCACCAGAACTTGCTCAGTCTGATATAGGGACAAATTGCCATGGGGATACAGCTTCATTTAAACGAAGATGCCATACAACACAACGCACAAATGCAACATCTACCGACCATGAAATGACCATGATGCACCTAACTGAAATGCCTTGCAGGAGGCCAACTGTTAGAGGCTCAACACCCCCCATCAACTGGAGTGCCAGCTTACAGGGTAATTTTGGATTATCAGACTTACAAGAGACTGTGGGTGTGTGCTTGGTGAAACCACCAAGTGCAGACCCTGTGTGATAGCATGGCCCTTTCCTAGGCTTGCCCATACAGACTCCTCCTGGGAGACTTTCACACACTCACTGGAGCCACCAGCTCCACAGGCTGCAGCACACCAGGGGCTGGCTAACAGCAGTGGTGTGATCACAAGAGAGATTATCTTTGATGGTCAGATCTGCAGTATTTCTGAACAGCAAAAGGTCACAAAAATGTGCTAAACACTTGTCAGTTATTATACTACACACAGTTATAATAAGCGTAACTCTTCCGACAAAATGCAGCACAGGTTTCAAAGGGACCACTTCCAAGCCTCTTGAATTTCTCACAGATCACACAATGATGCATCTTTAGAAGGATAAGAATTTCCTTTCCTGGAAAAGGAATTCTTGTCAAATACGTGTATGTTTCTGAAAACACATCAGGCTAATGCAGGGGAAGAGGTAACAAAGTAATTTGTTCTGATGATTAGAAAAAGAGCGTCGGAGAAGCCCCAGGTTTCCTTGCATTCCATTGCTTGTGCATGGTCTTTTTGGTACCCAAGTGCTTGATCTAACACCCCCCTCTCCCTCACATCACCACAGTTCTTGGGCACTGACCTCACCACTGAAGATGAAAAGCCTTGAAGAATCAAACTTCTTTACACGGGCCTCATCCAGCTCATCAGCTCACTTCACAAGGTGCACCAGTTAACTCTACTAGTCCTGAGGCACTAAAATGACACTGACTTAGGCAGCTTCCCGGTTAAGCTGCTTCTTTATAACCAAACCCTACCTGTGTTACTTTGATGTTTGTGTGGAATCACATGCTGTGACTTCCATAACTGCGTAAAGTAAGGAAAAATTCTTTATCTATACAATATAAACATGAAAACATGAAGGATAAAACTCTCAGGCTTTGGACGTAATCCAAAATTCAACTGGATTGGGCCTTGAGAGGGGTCATCTCAATCTTGTCCTGCTTGCAGCAAGGAGTTGGACCAGAGACATCCAGAGACCCTGTCCAACATAAGCTACTATGACCCCAAGTGCTTGGATTTTGCTGATTCTGGGTTTAAACACAAGTATACCATAAAGCAACCTGGTACTGAGCTTACCACAAAACCAGAGCTTTCTTACCTATAACCCATCACCAACATTCACTGCCTTCCTCTTCTCACTGCAATGCCAGCTCTTGTGCCAGCCTGTACAGTCTGACTGGACCCATCTGCCTCCTACCCTGGAGCTGGAGAGTTACAGCATCCCAGTGTCCCAAGCCCAGACCTTTGAGCGAGGAGTGCCCAGCAGCTGCCATTTCCCACCAGCTCCATAACCAGTCAAGAAACCCACACCACTTCAAACTTTTCTTTTTCCCCAAAGTTGTAAAGAGAAAAAATGAGAAAACATTGACAGAGAACACACACATACACAAAACAGCCCTCCTCCAGTGCTAAAGCAGCGAGCTCACAGCCCTGCTCGCCGTGGTGAAGTGAGAACTGCTGCTATTGAGGCAAAGCAGGGTTTCTTTGAGGAGGTGCCAACGCTCTGAGCTCAAGCGTGGAGCATCTCCTGCCGGCTTAGCAGGGCTGCCTCCTCCTCCCCGGTTGCTGGTACCGCAGTGCCCGCCCTGGTACTGCACACAGCCTGCCTGCACCTCGGTTTCCTGTTAATTAGCACTTTCTTGTCTTCAAATGGCTTCTTCCTGGTGCAGCCTCCAAAGACAACGAACAAAGCTTATGCATCGAGTACAAAGTATTAAATGTACCATCACCTCATCAGATTCCTTACTAATACTGTCCTATCAGCATGACATGATCTGGTGAAACCACTAAGTGCAGACCATGTGTGATAGCATGGCCCTTTCCTAGGCTTGCCCATACAGACTCCTCCTGGGAGCCCTTCACACACTCACTGGATCCACCAGCTCCACATGCTGCAGCACACCAGGGGCTGGCTAACAGCAGTGGTGTGATCACAGGGTTTTGCCTTGCAGTAAGGAGAGAAAAGTTGCATTTAGAAACCAGCAGCATTTACCAGAGGCTAAGGGCTCACACACCATTACTGCAGCTCAGCTGATGCATGGTGAATTGTAAAACTAAGCTTTTGAACCCGAAATCTTACCCATTTACATTGCAGTGATGACACCCATCTGTCCCAAATTCCCTTGGATCAATGCAGACTTTCTCTACATTCAGTGCCTTATGTTTCCTGCTATGGCTACATTATTTACTTTGATTAATGATCACTTTGTGCATTATTAGCTGAGCAAGCAAAGTATGACTCAAGCATCTGAAATAAGATCAGGGAGAAATTAAAGCCTATAGCACAATCAAATGGCCTTGCAGCTCCCTACCCTCTACTTTCCTGCTCCCTTTTTACCAGTTCTGAACTACCACATGCATTTCCTAAGAACCTTCCAAAGATTCCATCTTATATTGAAATAAACATGAGCATCTAGAGCTCCTCAGGGTTGTTACAAACAGCCTGCCCCAGCTTATGAATTTTCCCCCAGACCACAAAGCTAGTGGCACTGCAAAAGGTAGCCAAAATGCATGTGCAATTGTACTGACCAACATACCACAGGTAAATCATCACCAACTGCTTGGAGAGTTTCAAAGGAAAATGAGGGGATAAATGTTCCCAGAGTAGTAGGAAATTCTGTCATTATCTCTGCATATGTTGTGTAAGTCAGATGCAGGGGCTTGGGGAAATTACTTCATGGCCAGTGCCCTGTGGTCCCAGTGATAACATGGATGAGGGTCCTAAACAGTTGAACTAAAGATTCTCAGAGAGCTTGTCTTCCCCTCTCAGCTTATTTCAATTCAATATACAATGATCATTCCCTTCCTTTTGCTCTAAAATAAAAGGTAACAGAAAGCGTCTTTCTGTAGAGGAGGTTGTTAATAAAAACATAAAGCTTTTAAGAATTTTTCTCCCCCATACCCAGAGGCTCACATGAATGCAATGGAGATTTAAGAAACATTTCAGAGACATCAGCAAACAGGTCTTTTAGTGAGGAAAAAAGTAATCATGGAAGGAAAACTTCATCTTTAGTCAGAACCAGGATTAAACTCGCAGTTGTCCTTGGCTACTGTCTGCACCATCTCCTTCCCTACACACATGAGAAGACCTTGCCCAATGAAGCTTTCTCATGGCTTGCAGCTTTAGGCAAATTCCCCAACTATTTCTCCCTGAACCATGTACAGAGATAAGAGGTTGATTGTCCTTTTGCTACCAAGGGAGGAGAGGTGTAAAGTGGAGTTCAAGGTTCTTCAACCTCTATCAAGGCAATCTGCCAACACCACACTGCAGATCTCAGTAGCTTGCTGGCCCCTCTTATTGAGAGCAGATCAAGTGCCAATGAAAACAAATAAAAAACCAAGAATCAAACAACCCTACCAAGCAGACAAAACTATCTGCAGATGCTTTAGTAGGTGTCTGTCCTGGGTTCAGCTCTAACAGTTCATTTCCTTCCTGGTAGCCATGCAGTGCTGTTGTTGGGCTTTGCTCTGAGAATAACACTGGTAAGATACCCATGGTTCAGTTGTTGCTCAGTAGCACTTATCCTGGTCAAGGACTTCCCAGTTTCACGCTCTGCAAGTGAGAAGGGGCACAAGAAGCCAGGAGGGAGCAGAAACAGAACACCAGACCCACACTATCCAAACCTGTACCATGAATTTGCAGAAGAGGTCTGGCAGACATTTACACAATGGGCTGAAAATACATAGTTTGGACAAAAATAACCCTACAAAAAAAGCTGTCAGAATACATGGGATAAGGAATCTTCCATTTTTTTAGAAACCCGGCATTTTAGTAAGGTGAAAAACTCTCCAAGTTCTATTTTAAGCTCCAAGAAATCCAAGCCCTGGAATACTTGAGAAATATCCCTTGATTCACCAAGGAAGTTTTCCTCTTTTATCCCCATATAATTCACAAAAAGGAAAGATTTAGAATATTTTCTTTCCAAATAGCACTCACTTGGTTCTTGAGATCAGAGGTCTGCCTGCAGAAGTGCTAAGGAAACTGCAGAACTATTTCAGTATATTCTTCAGGACAATTATGTAGCTACTTTCAATAAACTTTATGCATCGAACTGCAGTTCTCAATCAGATTTCAGCATAGCAGTACATTCCTAGAACACATTATCCACTTGTTACATATTAAACTTGTAGTTTAAATCAATATATAAAAGAAAAAAACACATTCCAAAGACAATACAGGACTTCACAGAACCCCAGCCTGGTTTGTGTTGAAGGGACCTTAAAGCTCCTCCAGCAGCAACCGCTGCCATGGGCAGGGACACCTTCCACTAGAGCAGCTTGCTCCAAGCCCCTGCGTCCAACCTGGCCTTGAACACTGCCAGGGATGGGGCATGCCTGACAGAGCTGATATTCACACCCAAAACATACAGGGGGGAAGCTGCTTTGTACTATGGCAGAATTCACACCCCAGAGGGCTCAAAGTCTGATGCTCCTGCTTGCCACAGAGGCTCCATGACTGCCCACTGCCTCCTTTCCTCACCAAATGGTGTTACGAAATCTATTGTAGCCTTTTCTCCACCTCTTCTACCTCACAGCCAGTCATGGTCTGTGTACAGCTCTCAAAGTTCCATGAACATGTGCTAAAAACAGTAACTTAAGACACATTGAGAGCTTTTTAAAAATAGTCTATTCAAAGCTAAACCCCAGAAACCCAAAGGTTCTGTATGTTTAAGCTCTAATTAGCAATGATTATTCTGTTCCTGAAGTCAGCTTTTTTTCTGCCTCCAAAAGAGGTAGGAGCAGTGCAGAAAGGTGTCAGATGCAGCATTACTTCTTAACCTCTTTACACATGTCTGCATTTGCAGCCCATTTGGGTGGAAATGTGCAGCACTCAAACTCTTAGCAATGCAGTCCTGGCATGATTTTGTTACCAATGAGACGCAATAGCAATGCAGTCATTAGCAGTCAGTGCAATCTAGCACCTCCTTTCCAACAATAATCAAATATCTACACATAATTTCATATCCACAAAATACGAATATTTGAAGTTCAGGTGTTTTTGCATAAATGTTCCTGTTACAAAAATACTCACATATCCCAGGCAGCAAATTCTAAAATAGTTTTTCCTTTAATATTCTGACCTGAATTGCAGTACTTTCAGTATGAAAACACCTCTAATGCTTCTTATATCCCTATTTCCAACATACAGATCAAGAGCCGATGCTTGCTGAGTAGCAAGAGAGTAATAAACAGTTTTCAAAACAGATAATAAAATGATAATCACCCTGCTTGTGCCTTGTTTATTCCAGTAAGAGGCAGTGGGAAAGGCCACTGCCCACCCTGGAGAACACTGGACAGTTCAGTTTTGCTCAGCTTCTGGAGCCTCCTACTGATAGCTCTGGCTGGACTCAGCCACTGCCTCTGGATGGGGAAACAGGGGCATCCCTTGCTCATGGCTCCTGGGCAGCCAAGGAAATCCAGCTGTGAAGTAGACCAGGACTTTGGGTTTACAGGGAGGTTCATACAGCCAACTGCAGAGGCCTTTAGAATTGGTCAGGGAAGGGGCAGGTGGACAAGAGACAACCCTGGCACCCTATGATGTCAGACGATTTGTTCTCAGCACATCCCCTTTGCCTCTGAGAGCCTCAGAAAAACAAACAAAACCCCCCAGAAACACACAAAAACCCACTAAAACCCCCAAAACCAACAAAACCCCACTAGAAAATAAAACTCCCCCCCTTTTCCCAAGCAGTAACTGACCAAAACTTCAGGCCCTCATTACTTTCTGTTGTGCTCCAAAGTATTTCATGTTGCCCAGGGCATTCCTGACTACCTGTGCCATAGCACTGTGCCATGCACTGCACTTGTGGACCTGAGCATGACGGGCATCCTGCTGCAGACCCCTCATCCCATAGACTAAAACACTTCAGCTTCCTCAATTCAGACATCTGTTATTTCTTTCTGCTCATCCAAGAACTAGAAACTTCTTCACTAGCGCTCCATGATCACCTCGGCTATTTCAAACACTTTAATTTTACATGAGCTGACATTACTTTGTGCTTCTTTCTGCTCTGACTTGCTACAATGGATTTAGAAGGGTGGCTGATAAAGCATTACTACATTTATCTGGTTTTATGCAAACAGCACTTTTTCATGCACTGGAATCAAATTCAACGTGATCATAAGAATATGTTAACATAGTAAAATCTCTAATGAATAATTCAGGCTCTTAGGAGCAAAATACTGGAGAAGACATTTTCAGATGACTGTGCTGACAGGCTCTGATGTCCAATATGTTCAATGCAATGGAGAATGAGTTGGAAAGCCCACGAATGTCATTTTTCTAGTTCATTTACTTCTCATTAATAATAAACGGCATCATGTATTCCTTTTAAATTCCCTACCAGAGAGGCTTGAACGTTCATGCTAGAAATGAAAAGTGCATCACAATGACGTCAATACCCAGATGCAGGAATGAGTCAGTTATGTGCTTCTGACCAAAGCAGCACTGAGAGGAGAAAAAATGCATCCCAATACAACCACAATATTTACAATAAAAAGTCAAGCATAAGTTATGTCACATGTGAGTTAATCTGCACCTAACAGGTTAACTGACTGCTGTGTTTGTTTCCATGCAGCCTTTTATGCCTCCAAGGCTAAGATTTTATGATGTCAAAAGCCATTTTCCTGGATCTCAAAGATTTTAAGTGTTAGACCACTTACCCTCTCTTTCCAAATAGAGACCATGGACGGCAGAGCATTGGAGTTAAGCTTCTTTATGCCAAACCAACCACTGAAAGTCTCCCTTTCACCCCCATGAGGTTCAATAATCAAGTTCATCAAATCAGTCAACCTTTTAAATAATTTGTGATGTATGTAATCACACAGAAGCCTGTTGAGCACAGTTAACCTATACTGACATATCTCTCAGAAAAAAACATTCACTATTGCACTTCTAATTAGTAAATAGCAGATTTCCCTAACTGCTAGAGAAAAGAGCTCACCCATCACAGCAACAACACTGCAGGTCGTAGAGCACCAGAGGAAAGAGGCAGCTCAGCAAAGCAGTCTTTTCCCAAAGTGGTCACATTACACATCTTTTTATCGTATGCCTCAAAGTTGTTCCTTAGGTGGGGACATCTCACAAGCAGCTGAAAGCTCAGACCTGCCAATTCCCCCACTCTCCCCAAGTCTGCTGGCCCTTCTCTGAAATACCAAGCAAAGCAGAGTTGTAAATCGAGGTGGGTGTTGCTCAACTGCCTCAAGCATCCACTGGCAGCTGCTAAGGCAATATAAAACCACTCTTCGCACACATCCAGTATAAGGTTTTCCCTGGGCTGCCCAGGACTTGAGGCACATTAATGGGATGGTGTTACCAATCCTAGCAAACCACCCTTTTTTAAGGAATAAAACAAGCCTCTCACCCCCTTCCTAGCACCACAAACTTCTCCCAGTCAATCCAAACTCCTAATGGTAACTCCTGGCACACAGGAGCCTCTTTCTATTTACAAAGTCCAAAGCTAAGCTAAAGCTGGCTGGAAATACAGCAGCTGGTTTGCAAAGTTTCAGCTCTTCTTTGGCTTTAAGTCAAATGTATACAGAAAATATATGTTCCAAATCCCAAAGCTGAAACACAGACCAATAGCTTCTAGAGTTATACAAGATGGAAGTCCCTACAGACTGGATTTTCAAAGCCATTTTGCCAAACAGTGCAATATTAAGAGATAACCATTGGCACCTGAAAGCCCTGGAAGTATCAAGTCTGGCTTGGTGGCTGCTCACATCAATGCACAAGCAGAAACACTTTCAAACTTAAGCTTTTACATATAGAGCTGCCTTTCCAACACTGCAGAATTAAACTGCATCACAGCTGTAGCAGTGATAAACTAATTTCATGTCTTGACCATAAACCCCTAACTCTGAGAAAGATGGAAGATTTAGAATTACCTTTTGTATGATTTCAATAGGAGCTTACTCTCTAAATGTCAGATGCAATCAATAACATCCCCTTCCGGTATATCCCAGTGTATATGATTTATTTGTGGTAATGTTCCATAATTACAGCTGATATAAAATGACTAATCAAATTCCCATTTTGTCACTAATTCATCAGTTACCCATTCTATTCACAACCTCCACCCTGTTTGCTATTTGGTGGAGTTTTAAAAACAGTTGGGTGATCTTTAAATAAGCCAACAAAGCACAGTCCTTCATGTAGATTTTTATGCATATATGCACGTCTGTGTGTATATATATATATGTGTGTGTATATATATCTACACATATAAAAATACACACACAGAGAACTGACCAATGCTTACTGTTTCTCCATTTTTACAGATCCAAAAAAGTGGCCAATTTTTAATGCGATTCACAGTGGGCATAGTGATTGAATATTTGACAAGTGACAGAAATGAAGCCAGTTTCTACTTCCTTTCAGCTCTTGTCATTTATTTGATTGGATTACAGTTATTAGAAGCTGGGGGAGGAAAGTGGGCAGGAGAAGGGGGTTTAGGTTTAGTTGTTCACTCGACAATGTAACTTACTCATCTTGGCATGTACCGCAATACCTATTTTTACACAGCCCATCGCTCCTCTCTCCCCAAGATGTGCTTCACCCACACACCACTTGTGCACTCTGCAAGTCACATTCCTTATGTAATGGCAGCATTTTGTCTTGGATCCACGTAGGCTTGTGCCAAGGCATGTGAAAGAGGAGTAGACTTGTAGGAAGGAACCGGTTGGAAACACCAACACAGGGCATGATGAGCAAGCTCGACCCAGCTCCCGGCTGCAGATTTTGAAGGTCCTCAACAAAAGCAAAGAGCACAAGACTCAGCATGGACAATACAACCTTGAAAGCACACATCAAAGCCAGTCACTATGGTGTGCAAGAATGTATGGCACAACAATCCCTTTCCCATCATTCAAAACGGACGGTGGAGGTTTGCAGTGTGTTTTTCCCAAGTCTCTCCATGACAACACCATCTCATGCTACCAGTTATACATTGCTATAATCCTGTGCTTTGGCACCACTGATTTTTCATCCCAACACATAAAAATACGGTTTAAAATTAAAGGGAATTTCTCTTTTTTGCTGCAATTTAAAAAGCTCTAATTATAAACCAGATATTCCAAGCTGCAGGCAATCACACGGCTTCTCCCCCACATTAGTTAAAAAAGAATCAATTTACCAGAGAAATGAAAACTGAAGTCAAACCAGCTTCTTAGTGAGGGGGGTGGACTGGTTTTCTCAGAACTCTATGCTGTTATTACCCATGTCAAACTCCTAAATAGGTAGTAAAAACCAGCTCAAAAACATTTTACATGGTAAAACAGGGTTCTTGAGTGTGTGAGTATATATATATATCTCCTACAGCCATTTGACATTTCTTGCACATGGTTTGAATGACAATTCCTTCTATATTTCAAGATTTTCATAAATACCATTGCAGAGATTTCAAGCAGTTCACACTCAAACTAGAGACTATAGAAGATAGTATTTCCTATATTTGTTTCTTTATGTGCTACTGATACAGGAAGCAGAAGGAAAACCCCCTGCACATTAGTACAGAAATATATTAAGGACCAAACTTACACATCGTAAAGGTCTTTTCCAACCTAATTGATTCTATGATCTTATGAAAGAGCAAAGACACCAGTGGAACTGAAAGCACTCAGGACCATGAAGGCTGTTGCCACACCCCATCCGGACATACTCTCTGACCTGTTGCACCACTCCCCAGCAGCTCAACTTCAACTCCCTAACTTCTCTGCACAAGTCCACAATGCGACTTTTAAGGGATTTATGCAGGGCAGATGAGATGCACGATCGTGTTGTCCACAATTAGTTTGCAAATTACTGCCAACCAGATTCGGTACTGAATACATTTCAGAGGAAGCTCATTCAAACATGCTAAAATATCATTTAATAATGATATCATAATTTAAATGACAAGCACAACAGATAGCTTTCTAGACACCCTGCAAGGAAAGCAGCACGCTTTCCTTGCTATCTCGAGAAACAAATGCATACAAATAACTAATAATAGTAAAGCAGAGTCATTGAGTAATGCAAAAGATATAGTGGCTCTCCTTCCTACAGAGATTAAAATTCTATAACAAAAATAAGATAATAACGAGCTAATTCCATCATTGTCATTATTATTAGCCTGTACAGTTTATGTAAACGTTAACAAGGATTGTCAAGACAGTTCGATGAGAAAGCATATGCGGCAGACAGCTTGGACCAGTTTAGCATCTGAATTTACATTTTAGCTAAAGAGAAAGACTTAAATATGAATTTCATTCAAATTGAAATATTTAAAAGGATTTTCATAAAAGGGCCTTGCTCCCTATAGATCTATATGAAACAAGCTGCCATCAGATTAGAGTTATTTTAGCAGATTCATTTCCAAAAAGAAAGGGGATGGATGACATGAAAGTGAATGAGTCCGGCAAAGTAAACCCCAAATACATTCACTTTATAATACGCTTTTCCCAGGACCAACATCTCTTGTTCTGGTGAATACCCACAGACGATGACCAGCCTCGGCCCTCCACAGAGGACGGGCAGTGGCTGATCCTCCAGCCCTCACATGAAGGGACTTCCCATGAGATAGCACAAATGGAGCATGTCAGCTCTATGCAGAGGACCACCAGCTCTGATAAAAACAACTCCTCATTTACATGGGCTGAACAAATCAGGGTTTCAGTGGTCTGGAGGTTGCCAGCACTGGCAGGAATGACCTGTCAGGGGAGACCCATCCCAATCCAAGCGGGAAGTTGGGCTCCACTCTTCTTTTGCCTTTCATGGAGTCTGCTCTTCACAAAGACTGGAGGGATGCTAAGATGGGGAGGAGACAGCCAGCAGCACAGGATCCTGCCTGGTTTCTGGTCACTGAGGAGAGCACTGTCAGAGGTCCCTCAGGAAAGCTGCCATGGGATAACCCTTGAGAAACAGCCCATAGCCCAGCAGGGGCCTGCAGACTACAGAATTTGTAATTTCTATGATTTTCTGTTTAATCTCAATAACTCGATGAGGTGAAATCATGTCTGCTGTTTGCCAGGTCCTCTGGAGCAGTGTGAATATCCTCTTGGGCTGTTTCTATTTCTACAGAAATCATACCATCTTCTATGAAGTCTAGACACAGTTTTCACAATGTAAGCTCTAATTAGACACCAATAGTGTTGTTTCCAGAACAGACAGCTGTTGTCAGCAAAGCAAAACTGCATCTGGAACAATTTAATAGATAATTCAAATAGGGGTTTAGTTTTGGAAAAATAACAAACTTAAGTTGTATGGAAAGAGGAAATGTGGCTGCTTCTGGCAAACAGAAATGTTTTGTCGTTTCATATGAACCCCTTGGAAGAATATTGGTGTTACCTTCAGGCACAAAGCACACTGCAGGAAGGTAAGCTGGGAAAACAGAGATTACTTCAAAATAAAATCAGTGACATCAGCACTGCTGATTATGAGGTCATTGAAAGACATCATTCAGTCAGACAAAAGAAAAATGACTGGAAAGGAAATAACCAAATAACCATGGCAATACTCATCATGGAAACACCTAAACCACAAGGCATTTTCCTGATCCCTTAGGAAACCAACAGACTGCTCAAGCTGCACTTCAGGACATGCTGTGCCCAACAGCACACTACATCCTCATCTAAATCCTGCACCCTATGGGGTTCCTCAGGGACACCCTGTAGCAAAGTGTTCAAACATCTTTATATCTGCTTCTTCATTGCATGTATCTCTGTTGCTTTCCACGATGATAAGGTATGTAGATAGGATTTCCCACTGTAGTTTATCCAGGGCATGGAATGGATGCAAAACAACACAACTGGAAACTCTGAAGAGAAAAAAGGAAGCCAACCCCATCTGCAGTGGTGCCATGCTGTAGGCATAGACAATTGCTGCTGCATTCAAGTTCCTTGTTTCCATAAGGTGGCTACAGCCATTTTCCTACTATTCACTGCAAGTCTTCATGGTAAGGATGACAAAGTATTAAATCTTTTTTCTCACTCTAACTGCATACAAGAATAACATTGGAATTATGGATGCTGGCACACGCACACCGTGCATCAACAGGTCATAAAAGCAACAAATCCAGTAAATTGCAGTCACCATTTTTGCCAAGCAAAAACAAAATACATCATCACTTCCAGAAAAGAACATATCCGCTGACTCTTGATAGTCAGTGTTGTATTGGCATAAAACCTGATCTACATGATACCTTTTACAGCCAGCATGAATTTGAGGAAAAGGAGTATGAGCTTTAATTACTATGCCATTGAGAAATATTTAGTGGCAATTTAAAAGTGTTGCGTATCTTTGCTTAAAGGCCCTACACAACTGCAAAAGACAGACGGCATTACAACTCATTGCTGTTTGCTGACCTGAAAGTAGACCTGTCACAAAGTTGCCCTGCTCCAAATCGTTACTTGTTTTGAAAGACAAGATTTTAAATGGCTAACCCCTTAGTAAATATGGGAATAAGGGAAAAATGCCAATAAATAATGTCCCACTGGGCATTTCAGAGATAAGAAGAGGAAAGTCATCTCAAACAAGAATCGTAACCATCCCAGTAAAGCTCACTCATACATGGAAGTTCAGGTAGAGCTGAGCGTGTATCACACACATGGGGATCTAGGCAGCAGAGAACTAAATCCAACTGAAAACAGCAGTGCAGAGAAACAAAGATAAGCAGATAGATGGAGGGGGTGGGGAAAATAAAATCAATCCACAAAACACAGAGAATAACAGGAAAATCTGTGAAAACATGATTTGGGAGGGCACCAGAAGCATGGAGAAAACCTCCTTAGAGTAAGGAAGATCATCTGCCACTCATGAGACTCCCTGCCACTGGAGCTCATGGAGACACCTACAGTCATGTTATAATGCACAGTACGGAAGTAAAAGACCACCACGGCTGACACACCAAGTCAAACCCCAGTTCTTCACAAGGAAAGCATCACAGCCATGGCAGTGGAGTTTTGCTGACCACTCAGCCAGCTCATCCAGCCTACAACTGCAGAGAAGCTTTGAGACAAGAAGTGAGGCTCTGAATTTGAGTCTTCCCTTCTCTGCTTTCCTCCACAGTACAAAGGTTTCCTGAGATGACAGATGCTTTCCCTGATTACTGTTTCTTTCATGGCACTAATCTTCTCTAAAGTTTGCATTTACATTTTTATTTGTGGAACCAAGAGGAAAAACAACGTAACTTTAAGAAGAGGAAAAACAAATTCAGGGAGTTTATTACCCTGGTCTGTTCACGTAGACACAAGTATCCCAATAGCAAAGCCAAAAGGCAGCCTAAGGGAGGCACTTCACCATGTGAATTTTCAGGTTCAGCCTCCATTTACTTGACTCTGTAAAAGCTTTTTGGGGAAAAAAATAACCTAAAAAGAAACCAATCTAAACAGAAAGGAAGATTTCCTCATTAGCAATTCCTGCTGAGGCTGCAGAAACCATGGATTTATCATGTTAATGTTTTCTGCTTCCATAGATATGACAAATATATAGCTTGTAATTACAAAAATGAGATCTAACTAATGACAGAGTTGAGTTTTAGATAATGAGATAGTATCTTGGAAAGAATAATTAGAGGATCAAGGGTGAATCTGAAGCTGTTTCAGTGCCACTGCTTTTCTAATGGATCTGAGGTTTCCACTTGTTTGTACAATAAAAGAATTCAAGACCTAGCAAAAATTCAAGTAAGCATTGAGGTTGCTTCATGTCTCTAAGAACCCTTCTCCATGGCACTGATTACAGGGAGACAGTGCACTGCCAGTGAAAGATGTGGAGTTGAGCAGGAAGGGCAGCAGCTGCCCAAGCTGAGAAATGATGGAACAAAACCAAGGGGAAACAGGCAGGGGAGACCTGTAACACAGTGCTATCAACACCGTGCTCTTTCTCCAGCCCTACTGCAGTCACTGGCATGGGAGCCCAAAGATGTTCAGCTGAGGGCAGAGGTGAAATCACACTGCACTGAACAGTTAAAATACCCTTTGTGAAGCAAGCTCCAAAACACCCATTAATCAGCTCTTCAAAACCAAGGGCAATGAAGATCAGCTCTTTCTGTAAACTCATGGCAAGTCTGAATCATGCTTGGTTTGCACAGTAAAGAGAACTAACAGTAGGACACAAACTGAGACACAAAACCCTCTTTCTGGCTGCCTTTATAAATGTGCAGCTACATTCTGGTTTGGAGAAGTCCATCAGGAACACTCTCTGCATTGCACCACTCCTACAAAGGCAGCTCTGTTATTTCTCATACGTAAAATTTACTTTTTCTCTCAGCTGATAGGATGAGTGCACACCAGCAATTTATCTTCGTCTATAGAAACTCTTCCTGACACTGTTTCATGATGTGCTCTAAAGAAGGCTACTTTCCACTCTGGCGTTATCTCTTTCAGCTGCACATCAGTGCTGCTCCATGGGGCTCCCATCCTGTTGTTCATACTCAGGCAAGACTCCAGTGATGCCTCTAACACCCCCATACGAGCAGGCTTGCTGCACACATGAGACATTTTATTCTTTCATTATCAAAAAACCCAAGAAGGAAACAGATTTCTCTTTCCTACTTACAACATTGCATTCAAAAGCCCCAGATATAATTAAGTGCCTGCTTCAAAGTCCTTCCTCTTGGTTCCAGTCTCTCTCCCACAGTTCCTCTGTTGTAGTACAAGATTTTTTTACATTCGCCTCTATATCAAAGGTAATATTTTACTACAAAGACCTGGGCAAAACCATCATCTAAGTGAACCAGAGAGCATGCTTACAAACCTGGAGCTGGGGAAGGGTTCTCACCATGCCTGATGGCAAAGTACTAAGCAAGGACACACTGCTGGGTGGGAAATGTGTCTGAATGCAAATCTGTGCTTCAGACAGAAGGAACCACCACACAAGGCAGAGCAAGGCTGCTGTGACAGGCAGACAGTGTTTCTCAGGTGTGTGGATACCACTTTCTGAAAGGCAGTAATGATACACAATTAGCTATTCCCTCTTGGAGCATTCAGCTCGGTTTACTGACACTTTATTCCTTCTTGTCCCTTTGCATTCAGCTTTCTCTCTCTCCATCTTACTCTGCCCCACTTTAACACATAAGCTATGGGCTTCCCAGGCACAAGCTGGCTGAAGTCAGTTGGGGCCAGTTTGAAGGACTAGAGCTTTGCTGCTTGTGCCACACTCACCCCAGAAGTCCTCTTTAACAGTTTGGTCCAGTACTTCCCAAAGAGTCAAACTGGTTTGTTTTGATGAACATTTACTACAAGTTTAATTAACTGAGGAGAGGGACAGGGGTGGGAGAACCCCAAAACCAGGAACAACCTTTTATGTGAAATACCACTTATTGTGGAAGAGCCTTCCCAAAGCACTTGCTGCTTAGGAATGAGTTTTCTGCAGAAAAGCTCCTTTGTGACCCATTGAAAAAGCACAGATCAAGTGACTACGTTGCAGTCATTTTACATGCGGTGAATTTCCCTGAATTTCCAAGCACAAATGAATCCATAAGGGGCAAAAAGTAACCTCATATTAATAAGAAAAACAACAATAAAAATCCAGCTGGGCTTTGGACAGATTCTTTTCTGTATTACTGACATTAAGGGGATAATGTGTTTGCATTTCATCAGTTCCATCACTTTGAGCAAACCATAACCTAAACCAGCAGCAACATCAGCAGCATCTTTTGCAATATATCTGATGTTCTGCAGCAAGTCATTTGAACCCATGGAGAAGTATCCACCAGTAACTGTAAGAGTCCAACTATGACTCATTATCACTTACAAAGACGTATTTTTGGACAGAGACAACAGTGACACTGATACTATAAAACAGATTAATAGCTGGATGTGATGATTAATACCCTGGTGCAAGTCCTTACATAAAAATAAGCAGTACAGAGGAGTTGGAACATTTACAAAAGTGCAGCCAACAAGTCATAGCAAGGGCACTATTTTGTTTCTTCACATTTAACACATTCAACCCCAGTCCAGGTACCCTTACACTGCGTATTCATTTTTTATTAGCTTATCAATCCACCTTTCTTACTGCTGACTAATACTCTTTGCCCACATTGAGCCAATACAGCTGTTGCTATTACTTTGCACTTAAAAGCATAATTTCTGAAGTACTGAATGAAATAGCCCCACCTAAATTCATGTTCATTCACCTGCCTCTGTTGTCATCCCTGATGCTAAACACATTCTTTAACTTTTGCTGTCCAATGAGTCTGTTGAGAGCTCCTTCCTGCAGCCCAGAGTGCAGAGAGGGGCAGGATCCCCTCCCTGAGCTGCTGCTCATGCTCTGGGGGTGCAGTCCTGCACAAGAAGGGGTTATGGGTTCAAGCACACACTGGTGACTTTGATGACTTGAATGAAGACCAATAAACCAGCCCAACCACCTGCAAACCAAACCAAGTGCAACAGATCCCAATGGCCCTGGAAGAATCCTCATCCCGTTTTCTTGTCTCAACACAGTTCACCCCTAACCAGGTAACTGGGAATAAATCCATTTGTACACCACTACAGAGTAGAGAGAGGCACTGAGGATGAACTGTCCAAGTGTGTGCTCCAGAGCTCCCAACCACCCCCCTGCAGATGACACACTGGCTATCCTGGACAGCAGATGCTAGACCTTCTCCCATGCACTGCCCTCCTGTTCCAGCCCTCAGCTGACCCCACTGTGCCAACATAGCTCCCATGGGATCCACATACAGATCAGGAATGATCCAGCCCGCACATAACATCTGGTTTCCTCACCCCAGCAAAACTTTTCCTACAACCTCTCAGCAGCATTAACAGCACAGCCTCACAAAGGCACCCACATCAAAGACGCTGACACATTGTGACACCCGGGGGAGCTTCTCCAAGGATTTGCATGAGGTCTGAGCTGACTGGCAGACCATTGGTTGTATTTAATGAAGGAACTGTTTTAGGTTTCATTTTTATACTATTAATTCAGGTATGTTTTATTTTGGATGTTGGGTTTTTTTCAACCACACTTAAACCATCAGGTTTGGAAACCCAGTGAGCCCATGCTGCAGAATCCATTTAAAGCTGTGCTTTACACTGTTGCATTACTAGAATCACCAAGGTCCTCTCTTCTGCCTTCCTCTGTCGCACTCGGAGACTATTCATTCCCAGCACAATCATTCACATCTCCATTTTTATTTTATTACACTTGGATATGATGCAACCGGTATTTAACAAAGCATTACCGTTTTCAAGGGCAAATATTTTTCTGTAATCCCAACTATGTCATTATTCTCTATTACACATACTTCAAATGTCAAAATCCATCTTATAGAACTAATCAAATATAAAAGAAGCCTAGCAGGAGAAAGGGAGTTTGAAAGGGGCATTCCAGATGAAATACGAAATTAAACGTCCTTTTCTTTAGACCTTGCCTATTATTTAATTTACTTTCAGGGTTTGAAAAGATCTCCCAGGGACAACACATGGGGCAGCATATATTATATAGCTAAATGCTGATGAATTAACCTGAACATTATGAAAGAGGGAAAGAGGAAACACATCATCAACATCTCTGATTTTAGTCTCTCTTTGGCTCCCAACAGGCCAGCAGGAAAACCAAACGCACAAGGAAAATGTTAACGCAATGAATAACTATGTTATGAAAATGGAATTGCGTCAACATCGAATATTTTGGTGTTTGAGATTCAGCCTCTCACTTTTCCATAAAGACCTTTCCCTATGCAGTATGCCAAAGCTATTTTACTCTTCCAGCAGTGGTTTACTGCAAGCATTAATCCTACATAATGCACAAATAATGGGTTATCTTGTAATGTATCTGTTAAAGTGTATCTGATACTGCAATACACTTAACTGATCCAACATTTTTACTGTAAAAGTCTATCTGGGGGTTGGTTTGGGGGTTTTGGTTTGTTTCACTTTGGTTTCTAACAAGCAGTCCCGAAGTGAAGCCTCTCTTCATGTTGATGTAAGTGTCCTTACACTAGTAAGTGATTTAAATTGCTTTCTCTATTTGAAGGTCTTAAAGCAGTAATCAAGTTAATGCACAGCTTCTCTTTTTCTGGCCTCTGAATCAATCCAGAAAGCATTTCTCCATAGTGTCACAGTTCAGTTCCTGACAAAGGTACAGCAACACCACAGACCTTTTCCTGGCTTAGCAAGGACATTGTCTTGGCTGGGTAAAACGAACGATCTCTTCCAGGATTACAAAACTTCCATGTAACTTCACAATGTACCTTTTCCAACTCTTTTTAGGATCTAGCTCCTTTAGCAAGTAAGAAAATACTTTAAGTTTTACAGACATCTGGAGTCAACTTATGAGCTACAGTTGGAATCTTGCTTCCACTTCCAAGCTCATTTTGGTTACAAATGAGACCCTGTGCCTTAGTTCCCAAACACTGGATGACACCAATTAGTATATTTGTGTCCAATTTACTTCTTTCTTCATTCAGATCTGGACCTTTATACTTCTTGCATTATGCTTGCCAGGGCCTTCATAATCCCCACAATCTGTTTTCATCCTATTTTGAACAATCACTGATGAAAAAAAAAAAAACAAAACAAAAAAACCCTAAACATTTACTATCATTGATAAGACTACAGCTATCTTGTCTGCAGAATGGTATCTCAGCCTGTATCTGCTACTGGATTTAATATGGAATTGCGTTCTTGGAGCAGCTCTGGTGTCATCTTTGGGTCCCCTCACACAGATGGTCAAGAAAATGATAGTCTTTGTAGTGTTATTTAAACCTACAGCAACTCTGTAAATATCTATTCTTCATCTCAAGATACAGATGAAGATGAGTCCAAAGAGCTGACAGTGACTTCAAGTGGCTGTCTTCTCTCTTCCCCACTTCTGGGCCAGGATAAAAAGCTTATAAAATCATCTTTTACTAGCAGTCATCCAAACATGTTTTAACCTGCAGTGAATGAATCAATAAAGGAGATTTCACAACTTCCACAGGCAGCCAGCTCTAATCCTTCACAGACCACATCTGGAAGATCTTTCCTAAGTCTCATTTTCTGCCAAACAACAACTCATGAAAATTCTCTTCATAACAGTCTTTTCTATATTGCAAAGCCATCAGAGCCCTCTTTGGCTTGAAAAAACCCAGCCCCTCAGCCTATCCTCTCCAGTCACATATTCTGTGTCTTTCACCCCTCCATCCCTTGGACACTTCTGTTTGTCTGCAGGTACCTACAAGATGAAGAATAAATCTGTATCTTTTAGGATAATACCAAAACTCTTGCAGTCATTACTCTAAGCTCTTGGTGGCAATGTGAAGTGATGCTTTCCTATCGACACACCACTCACAACGCCATAGGGCTAAAACCCAAAGCTTTTTCACTGTAGTCACTCAAGTCCCTACTTCCTGGAGCCCCATGCTGGGCAGTCAGTAAGATTGCCATTGGGAGGATTCTCTGCTGTGGGTGCCTGCTGAGTTTACAGCTAATTTTAATGCATGCCATTAAATGCACACCAACTTTTCCTGAAGCTCAAAACCTTGCATACTACAATAGAGATCTTTAGAGGCATTCCCCTATCGTGCAGTGAGTACCATTGCATTATTGTGCCTTCCTCAATACATTTTAAAATACCAATTTGGAAGAACATCTCCAGCCTCACAAAAGGGATTATGTTATCCCTATTTAACCAAAGCTCCCTCCCCCTTCAAGCTCCATACTAGTCACAAATGCCCATTTGCCATAGCTGTTCCCAAAGACAGACAGAATATAATCCTCAACTGAATGAAGTTCAGTCACTTTTGGCAAAACAAATGGTGTTCCACATTGTAAACCTCTTCAATAAAACTTCAGCAGATGAACAAAACAACTTCATTTGCTTCCCAGGAGAAGGTGCCTTAAGGGTATAAAATCCTATCACCAAATACACAGTGATCCAGCAGGAACAACTGGGCCCTTCTCACCTGACAATACAAGACTGCAATTAATAGTTTGGGCATAAAATTTACACATGTCACTGCCACAGTGTCCAGAGAATGGGAAGTGATAGGAAAATGTGGGCATTCCTAGGAAGGAGGAAGATGCAGTTGTTTCTCCTGTATCACTTCAAGACCAGTTGAAGTTACTCTGCAGCTACAGCAGGCAACTTCAGGGCAAACCAATCCAATTGCTATGCTGCAGGAGTTGATGGGCAGGGGTTTGCACGCTCATGAAGAGCCCCTTTTCTCCAAGACTTCACCAAGTGAGCTTTGTGAAGCTGCTGCAAGTATTTCTGGATGGATAATACTCTTTAAACAAGAAAGTTATGCCCAGCCACCTGGCTTCCATAGAAAGTCAGTCTGGGATTGAGCATTTCTAAGATTAGATTTGGCAGTTTAAAAATGGATGCAGATCCCACCAACCATATATGTACAGCAAAATCACATCCGTAAATACACCAGGGACAAAACAGAAGCAAAGGACAAGGCAAAGGAAGAAAGCAGCAAAGCAGGACTGGAAAGATAAGCACACTGCTATTCATAGCTACCTGTCATTAGGTGGCAGTAACTTAACTTCTCTCTCAAGTCAGCTACTCCCTCTTAAACCTGTACTTAAAAGAGGCTGTGTATGTTTTGGCACTGGGTTTTCAGTGGCAATGGAACTGTTCTCCTCAATAGACTGGGGTTTGGTGAGGCCTTTTGCGGAACAGCTCTGGAGCCTCTGAGGGACTCTGCACTGCTCATTACCATGATGCAGGCTCCTTTTTTGCTCACTGCAGGGTGCAAAGCATGCTCAGATTTATCAGTGCAAGAGAGAAAATAATAGAGAAACTGATGAGAGACTTGCTGATGAACATAAATTAAAGAAAAGGCCCTTCATCTGCCAACTCAGCCTCTTAGAACAAGGCAAAGGAAAAGGTGGCGTATCAAGAATTGCTACTACTTACCTTCCAGCTGAAATAAATTATAAGGTCTTAAGCCTAGCAAACAGCTCTGAAGCCTGCAGGAGAGCAGGTAAATGAGAGGGAGCTGCTCTGCAGGTGAGGCAGCTCTTAAATCCGTACTTCTTAAATATCTCCTCATGCTGTTCTACACTTCTCTAAGTTGCAAAAGGGTCTGGAGGGTCATTTTCTTTATGGCCACATGGAACATAGTAATGCCATGAATAGAATAGTGTTCTGACACCAGTCCTGCATCTCTCTGGACAGGACACGTTTTGCCTTCAACTGATGCACATGATTTTGGGAGACACCTAAATGGAAATGCTCTTTCCTCCACTGCAGCAATGAGTCACCATCCAAACACCACAGACAACTCTGCTATCCTTTGAACAGAGGTGGATCATCACTGCCTTATCTATGGGCTGTGGTGAGGAACAGGCCACCTTTCAGCATCTCTAAATCAAAGCTGATTCAGAGCAATGAAGGAAGCTGTCTCAGAGAGCCTAGAAGGAGCTTTGGCTGCCAAATTGAGCATCCGGATAGTGAATAAGCAAAGAATTTGCTTTCTAGATTAGTTTATTTGGACCTCAGTAGCATGCACGACAAAGCAATGCAACAGAGTAGGACTCGGGGACTTATGGTAGCTGAAGGAATGCAGTCTCCCAGCAATGCAGATGACTGATCTGTTGTTTCACTGACCTGTGTCTCAATTTACCTTTTTCACCTTAATTTCTACGAATTCTGAATGTGTCGGCTATTTCCCAACAGAACGAAGAAACAGAAAAGAGGAAACCAAATGATGTTAAGTGAGATGCAAAAACAAAGCAGTTGAGGAACTGACATGAACCTGGGGAAATTAATTCCAAAACTGTCATCCAAAATGTCATCACAAATAGAGTCACAAATATCCCAAGGCCTTTGCTAAAGGAGGTCTAATAACAAATCAAGAGGAGGAGGAGAAAGCAACTTTCAGCATTCCACACACGATGGAAGCTAATCAAACTTCAGCCTTGAGGATGGCATTTCCTTTAAATGAGTTTCCCTTCAGCTTGTCAAAATGGTGATAGCTTTAAATAGATTGCACTGTGCAGTTCAATTACTAATGGATTTGGTTTTGTTCTTTGGTGGCCTTAAATTTCGTGTAGGTATTACATTAACATAATAAAGCAAACACCCATTCTTGCTCCTTTTAAGACTTCTTTTTACAAGACATTAGAAATAGAAAAAAAGAACCGAATGCAAACCTTTTGAAAAGGCTAAAATTACTGCGTGTCAAATCTCTAAATAAACTGTGAGTGAAGAGTTCAGCATTTATTATACACACACATAAATTAGATTTATTATTCTAGTGAATTCTTGGACTTGGAGCCACAAGGCCACAAATTCCTTTCTCCTTCATGTGCTCTGAGCTCCACATTCACAGCTGAGCAGAACTTGAAGGAACCCCTCAGATGCAAGGGAAGCAGCTTTGCCTTTCCAAAGAAGAAAGCAGGAGCCTGAGCTTCACCTCACACCAGGAGATCACCAATGACAAGACCAGTGAGGGTAAGAAACCTGGAGTCTGAGAAGGAAACAGAAAGTAATGGCAAGGCCAGGGAATATGCACTGCTTGTAAGCAGAAACAAGTATGAACAGAAAAGCTGTGCTCTGAGAAGCAAAGCTTTGTCCTGCAATAAATCCAGTTTTCTGAAAGCATTTCTCTTTGTGAGAACAGAGGGAGTTTACTGTATTAAATTATATCTTCTCCAAGAATCAGCAAGTGAAATAAAGGAGAGAAGTCTTGTACCTGCCCTGTGCTTGGCCAGCTCACACTGAAGCTCCAAGTATGCTCATAGCACTGACCTACTGCTGCTAAAACAGCCTTATGTGCTGCATGTGTGAGACAGAGATCGTGTGAGTACCAACAGTGGAAGCATCACTTTGGGGACAGAGGAGGTGGGATGTTCTCTGCCATCTCCAGCACACTGGCCAAAGGAACAGCTTAGCCAACTACTAACAGTGATGGCCCAAATAGCAGCTCACACCCTTTTTCCCCCTAGAAATGCCTGGAATTTCCCTGCAATTGCTGGAGAAGGGCTCACCGTGGAGGTGCAGCTTTCTTGTAGGCTCCATTCAAGCATTTACATAGAGGATTTTCTGTCCACACAGCAGTAAGTGCTGCATCATATACTGAACTTGCCTGACCCTTTATGCTGGCCCTGCATATGCCCAAGAAAAGCAGTCCCACACCTATGACGCTGTTACTGGATAAACAGATATAAATGGTAGACAGCAAAACTATCTTCCCAATATCTTAAAATGTCAAAAGAGAAGATTAATCTCTTTCATGGCTCAGAAGAAGTAGAAAGGTTTGGTCCAGACTCACTAAAATTACAGGAGGATTTTCAAAGTATGGACCGTGAAAGAGAGAATAATAACATGTGGTTACCACTTACTAGCAACAGCCTCTGAGGACATCAGAGAAATAAAAAGCACTGGCCTAAAGCAAGCAGAGAGATGTGTTATCAAAGGTACCACCTGATGGTCTAATTGACTAAAAGGTCATTTCCAGAGCCAGCTTAGATCCCTATTCTGGACCAAAACCCAGAGATTACAGCACAGTTTATAAAACCCATAGCAATGACTCGTTGCTATGGCTATGGAGGAGCCAGGTTTCCTTCAAAGCACACTCAAAACAAGAGGACGTGCTACCATGATTGTAAGCTAGACAGAAACATGCACTTTCCTTTATCTGCTCGAACACCCACAGCTACCACCCCAGAAATGCCTTTGCCCCAGGGTCATCACAACTCCCCCTACCTCCCATCTCTGCCCTAATGCTTTCCTAATGTTGCTCCCCAACATGGAACTGCTATTTCACATCCGCTCCTGTTCTCACAGAGAGAAGCCCTTTGCTTTCTCCCAGGGCTCAGCCTGGTACAACTGCAGTTGTCACTTCCGCTGGCTCATCATGTCATGCCGTCATGCCTATTTGTTAGTCCTTTATTACTCCTACAGCTCCCAGAGCTTTACCAGACTTCCCCTTCACAGTTCTAATTTCTTTATCTTGGATTACAAGCCTTAAATTCATTAGCTTGTCCTTTCATGGAATAAATCTCAAAGCAATTTTTTGGCTGCATTTGGAATTTCTCTTGATACCTTTGAATTTTTTCTTTGACAATTAGAGAGGCATCTAATTGACTATAATCCGCCCCTTCTGATAGAGCACTGCTTTTGTGCACCCTGTTGGATCATCCTGGGACATAGCAGCATTGGGGGAAAAAACACTGAAAACCAAAAAACAACACAAAACCCCAAATCAAGAACAGATATGAGGAGTTACTGGACCTCCTTCAAATCATCCTTTGAGTGAACAAGATCTCTTCCTCATGAGGCTGAAGGTGCTGAAGCATTTCATAAGTACTGAAATCAGAGGAGAGCATGGGTAAGATTGGCCCTAGCAGATGTTCAGGCATCTTCCCATGGAATTCAGACCTGAGTTTGCATTTAATTGCAAATTCCAGAAAAGGAATAACAGAAAACCAGCAGAACCCATAAAAGGATTGACAAACATAATTCTGTACTCCATACATCCCAATTCCAGTTACCACAGCAAGGTCTTAAAAGCCACAAGAGGGTAGTCTCTTCAATATTCAAGAGCAGAAATATGCCATTAATTCTGTACATATTATTGATGCTTAGAACTTATTCAAAGTACTTGAGAAGTTCTCCAGGCCTTGCCATTTAACCAGTTCTGAGTGACAGCAGCGGGGAACACTCACTGCATGAAGGTGTTCAATATGCAGTGGTTTTTACCTGCTGTGCATTTTGAAGGGACACTCCAGAAGCTGGGAGAAACCACATATTTACAGAGATAGCTTGGAGAAGTCCAAGATGCAAAATAACTTGCCATTATAGACAGTCGATAAAGTAAAACCAAAGCCAAGAAACCATCCAAGATAACTGACAGAACAGAGCACATCTTTGTGAGGAAAGAGTGACAAGGTAATAAATCATTTGAAGTGCCAAACCCAGCAAGAGCAAACACACACAAACCTGAACGTTATCTACAAGAATTCACAGGGGTTCAGAAATACTTAACAAAATGCTCCTTGTTCAAGTGATCAGAAAGGTGATTACAAAACTGCATCAAAAGGTCACCAAGCTGCAAGTTCAGGTCATAGAATAGTTAGGGTTGGAAGGGACCTCAAGATCATCTAGTTCCAGCCCCCCTGCCATAAGCAGCCCCCAACTATTCCAGAAACCACCAGATTCACGCAAACTCAATGTGAAAGAATCTCACGTTCTCTCCTCAAAAATGGAAAAGAGTTCCAAAAGCCCCACATGCTTCAGAAAATAGAGCAAGGTGTTAGCTAATCACATCTGCCACCAGACCAGGCAGCAGGAACAGCAGAATGCATGGCTCACCATCATTTACAAGGACAATCACTAAAAAGCCAAACTTTCCTAGCTATTATACAGTTTATTTTGGATTTCTGTTCTATTACATTATTCTTTTACTCAGATAATCCGAAATGGTAGCCAGTGGTACTGATAGTGCTGATGGTAACTTATTTATCCTCATTGCTGGCCACTTAAAACCGTTACCCTTTCCTCTGTGTTATTTATGCAACTCATTACTTTCCCACTGATCTCAGTAGAACCACAATTCCTCAAAATCTTGTTTAGCTAAATGGAGAAAATGTTATTTACTCACTCATTTTACCAAGCTTGGCAGCATGCAAAATAGAGAAGGCAGAGTTCACAGCCCCATGGCCTAAGCATTCATGTTAAATCGAGTTAAAGCAGTAAAACAACATTTCAGTAAAAAAGGTAAGAGAATGCAACTGCCGCGGTTTTCATTGTTTGGAGAGTCCAAAACATCAAGAGCCAGTTGGGTGAAGGTGATAACTACCCAGTAAAACCAAGCTTCTGCCTACACAATTCATTCGCTGCTTAGGTAGTAGCCCTGCAGCACGTTGAGTAAGAGGAACATGAAAAGGAGGAAGAAGAAGATACAAGACAAAGAGCAGACAGGAGAATAGTGAAGAGAACAAATTTTTGCTTCACTACAGGCTTTCTTATTTGATTTTTCTTGCAAGGAAGCCTGAAGTAACATTGCCCCGTGAAGCCAAGCTGCTGCTCCTTGAAGATACCCCTAAAACTCAGCAGAGGTCCAGAATCTGGCAAAAACAATGCAGAAGAAAAATCTCCACCAACAGTTTGGAAATGTGACCCTGCTCCTGCTCTGTGTTCAACAGCTGCCTCTTACACACACCCCGTCAGCCTAACCCAGTCCATCCCTGCCTTCCAAGCTTACATCAAATGTAGAATTAGATGCTGCTCTAACAACTCGTGGGTGCCAGCCATTTGCAATCTGCACCCTGATCCAGCCCTTCTGGAGCACCACACACCACCTCCTTGGACAGCTCTTTCACATGTGTTTCTTATCATACTTAGTGCTTTGGGTCAGCCTGTAGGGAGGCCCCAAGGATCCATCATTCAGGGAGGTTAAATATACGCAGTTTCTATTTCCCAGGCCCCTCAGCAGTGATTTAACAGCTGCTCTGAGTTCTTAGGAAGCAGTTGCAGCAATTTCCATGTTGTTAGAAGCAGAAAGAATACGTCAAACAGATATATGTCTTGGGTGTGATGGATTGCAGATCTCACGGCTGCAGAGATCAGCCACTTGGTCTACCAGGTACAGCTCATCTGCAGCAGCTCCTCCTTGCAACCTTCTAGAGCCTCACAAGCAGCAGTGTATAGGAACCCAGGGCCTTAATTAATTTCTCTGCTAACCAGGCCCCTTTGTAATGACTATACCTGAAGCTCTTGATGTTTTTTAAGAGGAAGAAGTGAATTTCCATCCAGACGTGCAGTAGTTTGATGTTTTGTGCTACCTAGTAAGCTTGAAAGCTTCAAAGTGCAATGTGTTGCTTCCCTTTTCCCTCCCTCTTGCCCAAATGCGGTATTTTTTCACCATCTAGAATAAGATTGCCTTCCTTACATCCTAAAGGAAAAGCAGTGGCATCGTTTCTCCAATCAGGTTTAGCTAAGAACCCAGGTACCTCAGCTGGGGCTTTAGCTAAACATACTCTTTCTGAAACTGGGTGAAGTGTAATGGGTGAAGCTGCACAAAAGTGACTGTATGCATCAGGTACCTGCCCTGTGCTGGTAAATTCATGGAAGCAACTTCAAAAACTGCAAGGGTTTCAATCCTGTTCAAAGCCACTGTTCCAGATGTATTTTACTGCCCATATGTTATATATATACACACCCCTATACATATTTAAATATGTATACATATGTAGATGTATATATAAGAAAACAGCCAAAAAATTTGCTGCTTGGGTATTTCAATTCAATATCTATTTCAGTATCACCCTTTATCTATGATGGAACCAAAACACAGAACATTTAAACCAGGTTGTGTTTAACCATTCAGCTGTCCCATTCCCCCAGAGGCAGCAGTATATAACAGATTTTTGCTTTTACAGACTTAATAAATCACATTTTATATCAGGGCTACATTGCAAACCCTCATTGGATTTATTGATTTGTTCTTTTTTCCTTGGGTCAAGTTGAAACTTTCCTGTGCAGATAAATACAGCTTCAAGAGCTAAAGGACGACCTGCAGCACATTCAATCTGAGGTTTCTTTCTGCGCCCCATCTTGCAGGTTATGCTGCCTGATGGCCAAAATTGAGAAGCTAAAATCCATCTTCAGAGATAATTAAAAAACCTCAGCTGTGAAATGAAACTATCAGCAGGCACCTTTTAACTAACGAGATTAGAGTTACAAAGCTGTGAGCTTATCCTGCTCTCACCATCCGGAGTCCCTGCGGAACTGGAGGCTTTATAAAGGATTTCAATACAAACCCATCCTATTTAAGCATTCCTGAAATATAGAAGTATGTTATTTTATTTTATGGAGACATCATGCCAGGAGACACCATCCAACATGACAGAAACCCCAACGACCTGTGCGGCCAAGCTATTACTACATCTGCACCATGCTCCTGTAACCTTATGGCAGGCACTTCATCTTGCTCTTATGGGGCTCAGTGATACAGTGAAACCAGATGCACAAAGCTGTGAGTTTTCTCACATCCCACTTGGGCAAAACCCAGCCTGCCCAGCTCTTATACCCCAAAAACCGCATGGAAAGAAATGCTAAATCAGTGATGAATCACTTTATCAATTAACCATTAGTGCCTCATCTAAGGTTCTCATCTTACTGATAAGTATCCAAACACTTTACTTGTGCACAACTGTCCAAAATCAACCTGAAAATTAGATTTCCATCTTTGATTAAATTTCCATCATTAATCTCTCGACCCCTTCTATTGTTAGAAGGAAGAGGTTTCTGGTTTTAATCATTGTTAGCTCATGAAATACGTTCTCAGTGATAGAGGTACTGGAGGAGCTCCTACAGAGTCTGACCCAAATAACCATGCTTATTTTCACTGTTACAAGAGGCTGTGCACCTTTGGTTTGATTGGTACAGAAGAAGGAATGAATACTAATGGGCTTGTAGATGTGAACTGACCCTACTGTACTTGCAACACTGCTAGAGAGGATCCATTGCCGAAGAGTTACAATCTGTATCTATTTCACCACATGCAGCCCCAGAACTCACTCCTGCAGTGGACTGGGATAAGCAGTCCCAATGGAATTTCGATGAGCCAACATTTGCTCCCTGGGATCCCAGCTGTGGTCCTGGAAATTGTCTCTGGGACTTCACTGTTTACTGCACAGGCTTGGGAAATGCACCAACACAAACCCTCCAGGCACAGAGTAATGGAGCTGAACAGCAAAGGTCACCAGCTAGACATTATTATTGCAGGAAAAACAAAAGCAGGCTTACATGGAAATATTTTATCTCATGGGAAATCCGTCTTACAAAGTATTCTGCAGTAGTAAGAACACCATGTCATTTGCTTTCTGTTTACTGCTTAAATAAACATTGATGTTAATTACATTAATCCTCTTAAACGAAAAACTCGGCTCCTTAAATAATCTCAAAGTCTGTAGCAAGTTCAATTCCTTACTCTTTAAAAAGCAGCTTTGCAAAAGGGGCTTAAGCTGTTTGTATCAGTTTGATATTGCTATTGGAGCACACACATGCCAACAGCTCAGCTCTGCTTCAGCATCCTTAGGTGCTTACATAGCAGTGAAAGCACCTGGACCAGGCCCCAGGAATACTGACAGATTTCCAGTCCTGCCCCTGATTTTGTGCTCAACAGAATTAACAAGACTGATTCTGCTTATCAAAAGAACGTACTTTGAAACCTGCTATTCACTGTATCAGCATAACTACATCACGTAGTTAACTAACAAATCAAATGAGGGAATGATGGAGGAATCTGCATTAAAGACAAAATGACACTCAAGCCTCGAGTCAAGCATCTTTTGATTGGCTATCACCAGACAGAATCATGGAAGTGCTGAAACTCCCAGCCACTGGGGCCACTGCCCCATGCTCACATCCTTTGCAATGGATGCTGCTGTGAAATGTCAGCTGCTGACAGTCACTGCCACATCTTACTGGTGTCCTAATTCTCCAGGCAAATCAGCCAGTGATTTCCTCATTCTTTCCTGCATTCAGAGTTCCCCCTGTGCTTGCAACATCTGTATTTGCTTCTTGGCAACCACAGGGCTCTGTGACATTTGCACTTCTCATCTTCATTTCAGAGGCATTTGAGCAGCATCACAGTGAAGCATAAGGAAAGGCAAGTGCCTCCCTTTCTGTCCCAAGGATGGATTGCCATGGAGATGGAACTTCCTGGGTGAGGAGGCTTGCTTAAGCACATTGCTACTTGGTACTCATGCCATCATGACATGCTCCAGCTGCCTCACCACTGAGCAGGATGCCATTTGTAGAGACTGGAACAAGTGTAGAAGGTTAGAAAATGATCTTCCCATAAATCACTTCTGCTGATAGCAGCAACCTTTAAGTTTCACTCCTTCCTGCTGCTGAAGAAATGGGTCAGGACTTGACCTCTGCCAAGTCAACTGAGCTATGAAACCACAGACTGGGTCTGGCTCTGATGTTGCTGCCCATTGTCTTGCAGCATGGAAGAGCACACCTCACCTGCGCTCTCCTCAATGGTTTCTCAGCTCCTGTGCTACCACAGCTGAGTTAGTTCACATGATCAGCTTCCTGACTTAGCCATCACAAGTGCCTGAATGCTGGAGTGCCATTTCCCTCCTCTCAACCTCCAAACCAATCCTCATCTTTCCACAGTCTTGTCTCTAAAGGAGGGCCCTCCCTCATTCCACACCCTCCTCCAGTGAGGGCTGCACAGGACTAAGGAGCCCTCTGTATGAAGGCAGGGAAAGTTATGGCAGGAAGGAAAACCACACTAAATATAAGAGAAATCAGGTCCTCCCTATTCACTGCTCTAGTGGAAGGTGTCCCTGCCCGTGGCAGAGGTTGGACCTGGATGAGTTTTAAGGTCTCTTCCAGCACAAACCAGTCTGGGGTTCTGTGAACTTAAAGATGACATGTTCTGACATGCACAAGGCAAGCGTTTAATACCACAGCCTGTGACAAGAAATAAACAATTTGCTTATTCTGTAAGATCAGTCTTAGAATTCGGCTCAGTAGAACACATATAATGGAAACCAGTTACTTGCAGATGGAAAGCAGGACAGTAACTCCTGAAGAACTCTGCTGCACCAGGCAGTCATTCACCAGCAAAAATAACCCATACAAGTGGGGGCAGCCCTGAAGACCAAAACCTTGGTTTTGCTGAAGGAAAAACAACAACAAAAATACATCCTCCATAACTTTGATGCCATCTGACACAGGTGAACTTTAATTCCAGGTTGCTAAGTCTGAGCTATTAAAAAAACAGGGTTTCTTGTAGCAATTCACTGACTTTCACTGTTCTAATTTCAGCCCGAGTTGGCAGGAGGAAGGGGGGAAAAAAGCAAACAAAATATCCCTGCATCCATATGATCTGATTTTTTTCTAGGGAAAGATTAGTTCCCACACATCAAGTCAGATTCTGAAGTGCCACACTCCGTTTTGGCTCCTAGCAACTGTCAGAGAGAGCCGGCCCAGACACGGAGCAGTATTTTTGTCAGCATTTCCACCAAAATACCCTTGTTTATTCCAGTTCGGAATCATACCAAAATGAAGGAAAATTTGGTTTGTCAGAAATATCATCTCATTAAAATATGAAATTTTACTGAAAACACCCCTGAGATGGCAAATTTTCTACAGCTTCCATCAACCACAAGAGCTGACTGCTGAAAAGGGACACTCACCCTTCTTCCTCAAGGTACCAAGATCCCATCTCTCCAAAGGGGATCAAAGGTCCCCCCTTTGCAGGCTCTCTCTTACACAAGCAGCTCAGCAGGACCCAGTTTGTCCTCCACCCTTTACATGCATCATACAGAACATTTTTTGCACTCACTTCCAAACAGACACCCATTTCCCCTCCTGCCCCAGCCCACACCCTCAGACAATTCAAAATAGAAAGATGAGGGGAGGATGAAATGAAGCCAAAAACAAACCTTCTGAAACACAGATTTTGGCTCCAGCTCTTGCCACCCTCAGAGGCCACAGCCACCCAAGGATGATGAGACAGCTCTGGGGCTTCTCCTGTGTCTGCACCCATCGCTGCTCATCACCAAGCACCAGGAACCTTTGGCAATCAGGTGAAAGAAGAGACCAGAAAAAAGGAAATCCTGGCTCCAAGGGAGAGGCATAAACTTACTCTGAGGCATGCAATGATGAAACATCAAACCTCACTCTAATGATAGGAATTATGCATCTGGCCCTCAAACAAATTTTGGCTCCTTCTTCACTATTTTGTGTGAAAGCGTTTTCACTGAGAGATTCTGCTGCACAGCAAGGTCACATTTATCTGAAGTCTTTCACACATTCCAAGTAAACACTCAAACACAGTCTACCAGCCTCAGCCACATGAGCTTTGTGAGGAAAGCCATGCAGTACAGCTAGGATGGGCATTTCTATTTTACATAACTGATAACCCTGAACACATGAGCATGGGTAAGAAAGTATTATCCATGGGGACTGCAAAGCCAGACTAAGTCTGCAGCATTCATACCAGAGCAGAGACTTGTCAAGACAGGCTCCAAGAGGTTCATGTAAACAGGACTAGAACCATCAAACTTTGCCGGCTTTGAGCAAGTCACATCTGCTATTGATTTCTCCCTGAATGAACAGGTAAGAACATTTCATAGAATCATGGAAGGGTTTGGGTTGAAGGGACCTTAAAGCTCACCCAGCTCCAACCCCTACCATGGCCAGGAGCACCTTCCACTGGAGCAGCTTGCTCCAAGCCCCTGTGTCCAACCTGGCCTTGAACACTGCCAGGGATGGGGCAGCCACAGCTTCTCTGGGCACCCTGTGCCAGTGCCTCAGCACCCTCACAGGGAACAGCTTCTGCCTAAGATATAAACCTCAAAGTATCACACCAGATCTACATGATTCAAGGTTAACACTAAACTGCCCTAAAAGCAGAGGTTATTCAGCAGGAGCTAGAAAGATCATGATCTGCAAACACAGAAATAAGCAAGTCAGAAGAAAACATGGCCAGGTCCCCCCATGATCTGTGATGGGAAGAGCATAAATCAACAGTGATGCTTCAGCAGCCATGCCTAAAGACTCTGAAGTCTCGACTGCATTTACAAAGATGATAATTAACAAAGGACACAGAAACCAGAACTACCTGCAGTAAGGGAAGCAGGAGCATGGCACACTTTGGCAGCCCTGCATAGTGGGTTCACTGTCAGGTAACGGCAGCGTCATGGTGACAGAGTGAAACAGGAGCTGTTTAATCTCCTGGGTTTGTTGTATTGGGCACAGTCACTTGGTTATCTCCACAGAATTAAATGCTACTCCGCTATTCTGTTCAAGACATGAACAAGTCTAATATAGGTCTTTACTTGCCGTATGCACACTCCTATCTCTATCGTGTGAAAATGCTCTCCAGTGCTGTCAGTTCTAGGACTTGGCAACACAATTTCTTCCTATAACCAGGTCAGGCTGTGAGAAGAGCTAAGTAAATTCAAACCAAAATGCAGGACACACACCTCTCTGAAAGCATTCTCTCAAGAGCTCCTAAGAATCAGTATCCAGAATGGAAAGCAAGAGAGGAACAGGGAAAAGGAAAGAAGGGGGAGAAAGAGCAGATGATATCATTTCACTGCAGGAAATGCAAAATAGATGGGACTGATCACAAATACACCACATGCTGAGCATTTTACAGCACTACAGTTAATGCCAAAAATGATGACAGGTACAAAGGACACCAGAATACCGCACACTGTAGATTCCCCTACGGTGGTGGCAAAGAAAAGAATGGAAACTGAAAACTTACTTCCTCCATAAAGCAGGTATGTAACGGAAGTCAGGGCCTGATGTCTGTCAGGTACATGTGCTGGCTTTCCAGTCTGTGGAAGGAGACAGAACCAGTGCTTCTGGCAGTCCCTGTCCCCAGGAAAGTCTCATGGGGCTTTCCCTGCCCCATCACTGGGGAGAGACACATGAGCACAGCGGTGGCGGCTGGAAGGGCTGGCCTCACCCTCAACTGTGAATGCTTTGTTCCTCTTTCCCAGAATAGTTGCTGGAGCATGAGCATCCTTCTCCCTGTGGCTCTTTGTAATCCTTGCTTGCATCTTTTCTGTACAGATATCAATATATTCCCCTTCCACCCTCCCCACAGAACGATGCATATGCACAAGCCCTTACTTTCTTTTTCCCTTTCAAATTTCCACCTCTCTTTTCTCCTGTTGCAGTACTTTGGTCCTTTCACCACCACCAGCACAGAACAGTGCTGCACTTACAGTGCACAGCACTGTACCGCGCTAGTTACCCAGTTTTGTTTGGTCTATCATGTCTAGGGAGAAAACATTTCTAGTAAGGGACATGGTTTTAATTCAGATTCAGAACATGTTACTATCCCAAACATCAAATTCTCATGACAATATCACTCTTCTACATACAACAAATTCTTCTACATTCCCCAAATGGGAAAAAGCCACATGCATGTGCACACACAGAATTGGTGCAGAGTGAGAAACATAGGAACAAAGTCCTCAGGAACAGAAAAAGCCTTGGTCAGAGCTGGCCAGAGGGGCCGCAAGCAGGATACCTGCCCTGGCTGATGCTGCTGCAGCTCACAAATTGCCATACCACCCTTTGGGCACTTGCTCACATCACATCTACACCATCTTCCTCTACCTGCATTCTGCAGTATGCTGAATGCAGAACACTGCTGCACAGCTATTTTAACCCAACACTGCTGTGAGCTGAGGAGCCCTGCTGAAAGCCAAGATGCTCCGAATTGATCAGCACCAGAGCTGTGCAGCTGCCTCAGCTGGAGCTTTCTGACCACAACCCCTCAGCCACCTTTGTTCAATAGTTGTCTAAGAAACGGCTTTGTCTCTGAACAGGCTGTGACTGTGGAAGGCCTAAAAACCAGGCTACAGGCAAGCTGCTGTGGATTCCAGGCAGCACCCAGAGCCCTGCCAGGGCTGGTACAAGCACTAACAGGGTCATGGAAAAACAGATTCTCACTGCAGGGTTGCAGTCACGCGGAGCTGCAGGAAGCCATTGGCGCAGAGAGATGGTGCCCCTGCAGGAAGACCGATGTCCTTCTCCTTTAACACCTTCTCACAACTCGCTTCATGATGGTTGGAGGGCTGGAGCAGCAATGGAAACAGGCTGAGAGAGCTGGGCTTGAAGAGTGCTAAGCTAGATCCATTCCCTCCTCACTCTGCCCATGCATGCACCCATCACTGCATGCAAGGATGGTATTTTTTACGATGAGGGTGGTGAAACACTGGCACAGGGTGTTAGAGAGGTGGTGGGTGCCCCATTCCTAGAACATTCAAGCTCAGGTTGGACAGGGCTCTGAGCAAGCTGATCCATTTGAAGATGTCCCAGGTCACTGCAAGGGAGTTGAGCTCAATGAGCTTTACAGGTCCCTTCCCACCCAAACTGCTCTATGATTCTATGATGGACTGAGATAAGGCCTGGGAGGAATAACAACAGAGCATATCCACACTGCAGTTACTATTAGGATGCTCAACAGCAAGGGAAAACAACTTTAAGCTCCTACACTCAAGACATATGTTACTTCAGATCTATACAAACAATAGCAGCAATACTTCACCCAGAAGAACAGAAGAACCAAACAAATTGAGCAGTTACGCAAATTCTGTGCAGACATCTCAAACAATAACAATTTACATTACAGCCAATGTATTTTGTTATTTTGTTTTCTGCACCTTACTCATGCAGACACTGAGTACAGCATTTCCAGCAATACACAGATTTTAGTATCTTCTCCATATGGGAAGTACCAAGATAATGAGCACCTTTGAAATACAGCAAAGGAACAAGACAAGATGCCAACGGGTTAGTGTAATTCTTGAAGTGTTAAGTACTCCTTTAAAATAATATATGAGCTCATTAGATAACATAATTATTGCATTAAGTTAAAACCATCCAACGTTATATTTATTTACAGCAGGAGCTTCAAGAACACCTGGGTCATGGGACAATGCAGCAATTACACATGGTTACAAACCTTGCAGGGCATCCCCTCTCCTCTTTTTTGGCCATGGACTGAAAAATGGCAAAGCTTTGCACCAAAACATGCTTGCTGGCCATGGACATGAGCAGGAATGATGGTCACGTCACCCTGGCAGCACCCAGGACAAACACAAGCTGCTCGGGGAGGCGCATGCAAGAGCCTGGTCTTGCTGCTCATTGCTTGTATGAACAGCAATGTTCTTACTCTTCCTAACAAAGACAGCGCTGTGAAGCCCTGTGTTAGTTTCAGACCCTGAAGGGTACCTGAATGAATCCAGCTGGGATAAACTGTTCTAAGGCTGTTAAAATTTGGTACAGACTTTAAAGGAGGAGTTAAATTCTTGATCTCAGGTTAATTACAGGCAGCTCCTCTCTCCATTGATTTTCCTGTCTATTTTGCAGATAAGAATCAGTTCTGCACATACATGCTGAGCACACTACCTCTGGGCTCCCCGAGCAGGGCATGGACAGCAGGAGCAAGAGAAATTTAAACAAGAAAACCATTTGCACAAGTGCTGCGAGAAGTCAGAATGGCTGCACCATAATGGAAACGTGTTGGAATGAATTCCTTGCCATCTGTCTTTATTTGCTAACCGGCTCAATCAGACACCACAAATACACTCAAACAGGAGAAAAATATTTAAACTATTTGTGCTACATCCTTTTTCAACATGGAACTTTCAGTGACACTGGTGCTTTCAGTACTGAATGCCCAGCAATAGCAGTGAAATCATTCATGCACAGCCTTTGGAGCATACCTGTGCAACCTCAAATCCACATTATCAGCATAACGCAAACATCCCACAGTAAAAGTGATGGTATTAGAAATGATTTAAAACTATTCAAAGCAGCATTATAAAACTTCCCAAAAGAAACTTTGTTCCTCAGTGTCAGAGTAGTTAAAAAGCCCTGCAGCTTTGTAACTGTTGGATACAGCTCAAAACAAAATACCAGGCAGTTCTACCACAACAGTTCTACCAGTTCTCGTGCAAAGCAAAATCCTGCAGAGTTGGAAGAAAACGATGGAGGAAGAGGCAAAGTGAGGAAAGAAAATGGACTGTAAGAAAAATCCCCAGAAAATTATGAGAAGCTATCTGAAAGGAATGAATAGAAGAGGAGGAAGCGAATGCAGAGCTTTGCCCTCTGCAGAGCTGAGGGGTGGCACCCTGGAAGTCAGCCTGGACCCCATCCCATGTGCCTTTATGGGCAACCTGATCCAACCCTGATCCATGTGGAACAAAGGCAGGAAAGGGGCTGGTGAGGAGGGACCACACAGCTTGGAGATACTCCTGGGGTGATGAAGATTGCTACAGCGAGCAGCAGGGGCGCAGCCTCAGCAGCTGCCCCGAGGCAGCTCATTTCTTTCCATCCTTTGTGTTGATGGACAGCTTCCACTCTTCCAGCCTTCAGCCCAAGGAGGCCAACCTGCAGCAAGTGCCACCCCTCTAAGTAGATCCTGTGCCAGGTTTAGCTGCCCTGCATCCATCACGCAGCCATGTCATACTACCTGAACCTGCACAAATTTCATGGATTGCAGACGGGACTCAGTGGCACCCAAGGTGGGAATTAACGCTCAGGAACTGGTACAGAGTAAAGGTTTCCAGCACATACCTGCTCCAGAGCTCAGCTTACGTCAAAAAGTGGTACAGCATTACACGGGTGAAACACATCCCCTCATCCCAGCACACCACCACAGTTGCTGTGCCACAGTTGCTTTCTCAGGCAACAACAGGGCAGAAACCAGCAGCAAACAAGCATCAGCACCTTCTCACACAGACCCACCTTCCTCTGCTCAGAACTCCTGGCTCACTGGGCACCACAGCAGAGCAAATCTTCAGCAAGAGAAAGGAATGGAAAGGATGCAGGATGAAGGACTCCTACCAGCAGGCACATGTACACATGCACACTCACAAACCACCCGGCACAGCCCATCAGGACAGGCTTGAACAGTCCTCCCTCTGCGGAGGGCTTGTTGGCAGAAACGCAGCAGGCAGAGTGCAGGCAGAATGCAAACCCTGTGCTTCAGTTGGGTCGCTGCCTGCAAACCAGGGCATGGGCAGCACTTCTCACTGCTGGCACAAGTGATTTACAAGGGGAGCAGATCATGAAACCCCACAGGGCTCAGTAGTTTGGATGCCCACTCCACATCCAGTTTTGGGAAAGGGGACCAGAGTCTCTATGGAACATGTGAAAGGTAGAGAATTGCCACCTTGGTCATTAGTGCTTATTTAGGGCAAGAGGCAAAGTCTCAGGTTCTCCCTGCATCAGACACTTCACAAGAGGCTTCTGTCTCCAGCACTCATCCCCTCCACCAACCTCACACACGTGCATGCTCCTGCTACCACAAACAAGAGAGAAAAGATTGAGAGTGCTGACAGCAACAAGCAAGTTTTGCGCTGTGCACCGCAGAGGAAAAATCAGCACTTCAGTGGAGTTCATGACTTCTGCAGTGGAAATGCACCAGGGAAAGCTCTGCTGACTCCTGCCATTTCTCTTTTCTCAGACTTTTCCTGACTTTGTGTTTTCCACCACAAGCAGGCAATACTAAATTTGGAATTCTTCAGCTGTGCACAGCAGTAAAAACACGAAGCCCTCTAACGCTGCCTCTTGTGCCTCTGGCACAGCATCTTCCTCCCTAGTGCAGGTCAGAGACAGAGAATTCCTCAGCAGAACCTAGGGACTAAATTTATTTCATGTAAATAAGAGTTTTAAAATAACTTGGCCTTAAGCTGGAGCTCCTCCATCGGGCAGCCCAGAATGCACCAACCACTGCAGGCTCAGTGTGAATGCTGAACCCAGCAAGAGCTGGGGACAGGGGAGCCAGTGCCTCAGCACCTGCTCAGGACACTGAGAATGGCAGGTAGGGAACAGAAAGCTTCCCTACACCAGACAGACAGAAGTCAGCATTGCTTCTGACATCCAGAAATCAAGCACAAGCCACACAGGGCCACATGCAGGAGAACGAAGACCACAAACGTGCTGTTACTGGCAGAAAAGATCCAAACATCTTCCTGAAAAGGAACTAGAAAACCAAAGCAGAAAAACACCTAAAACTTCTGGCACAGGTTGCCCAGAGATGGTGGATGCCCCATCCCCAGAGGCATTTAAAGCCAGGCTGGATGTGGTTCTGAGCAACCTGGTCTGGTTGAACATGTCCCTGCTTGTGGCAGAGGTTGGACTGGATGAGCTTTGAAGGTCCCTTCCAACCTATTCTGTGATTCTATAAAACATCAAAAAACCTAAACCAGAAAGAAGCATTGGAAAGAGCTCCCTCCACTGAAAGCTCTCTGCAGCTCACAGGCTGATAAATGGATACTTAGGAGGGTGTCTGGTTTTATCCCCCTAGCAGTTCAGCACTGATGCTCTAGAAGACTTCATTCACTGCTTCAGTTGTAAACCCCATTTGCCATCAGAGGCCAAAACACTGTGTGCTGTCAGATGAAAGATGCTCAAGTCTGGAAGCTCAGTACACTCTAGGTGGAGATTAAGAGCATTCAGATTCCACTTGAGAGCAGCTCAGGTCCATCATTTTTCATCTAAATTCTTTGTCAGGGATTGAGTCCCTCAGAATCCTTTGCTTTACACTTAATGCAGCGTAACAGAGAGTAAACGAAACTCCTCCCATTTGAAGAAAGTAAAGGTCAAAGAAGGCTTTGATCTCTGGATTCAAAACAAGTAGCTCAGGTCCCACCATTGATTTAATCCTAAAAAGGTAATTAAAAAGTGCTCTACTCACAAAGACTTACAAAGCAGGTTTGCAAATGGAATACCCAGACAATTCCATGCCAGAAAGCTGGGCACACGGCATGATTAATGGCATGGCTGAGAGCTGCCCTAATTTCACATTTTTCTTTATCCAGATAGAGGGTTGGTGGAAACTCCAAATGCAGAGACTGTATTTGATAAGGGAGAGCTCATAATGGAAAGATGGTTTAAGATGCAGATGTTGATATGGCCCAATCCTCTTACAGCGGGTAATGCCCACAGCCTTTGTGCCCCAAACAGCACCTTACAAGCTCTCCCTGCTTTTGCACCATAGCTAAATTAGCTCCTGAAAAGAAAACCTGCCAGAAGCATGAAACAAACCAGGATGCCACTAAGCCTTGGAGGTGCAGGCTGGTGTGTGCATCTGGGGACACAGAGACATGAGACAAACACAAGCAGAGCTGTCTACTTGAAAACACTCAGTAACAGGCCCATTATCAAACACCCTCATCACGGTAACAGCCTCCCAGATAAGGTTGGGGTATTAATATTGGTACATTGAGAGCCTCCTCTAATAACTTTGGCCTAAAAACATAAGCCGCTTTGACATTTTTAATTATGACCGGATTTTATTCTGGGCCCATAATCTTTTTCCAGAAATTGGATTAATGCAAATAGCGACTTAAAAGAAGGGAAAGCAAAACTGCCCCCGCAGAGGAGAGCCACAGCCCCCAAGGAGCATTTTGCTGAGGCAGGAATGGTCAGAGCGCAGCTTCAGCAGCTCCCACCAACCACTGCCAACGTCTGCAGGACTGACGGGCACCCTGTGCCAGTGCCTCAGCACCCTCACAGGGAAGAGCTTCTGCCTAAGAGCTCATCTCAATACCCCCTGGGGCAGGTTAAAACCATTCCCCTTGTCCATGCCCTTGTAAAAAGTCCCTCTCTAGATTTCTTGTGCAAGAAAACAGAGATATTGATGAGCTGCGGCAATAGTGATCCTTTGTACAAGATCAGCAGTCAAGCAAGAATAATTTGCAACCCTGTGAAAGGCAAAACTTCTAAAAGCTCCCACTAACTGAAATAATACTTTCAGCAGCAACTGCAATAATACACAGTGCAGCACCCCTGAGAGAACTGCTGGCATTTCCGCACTGCCAGTGGAAATGTGCCCCTGCCATCACCCCCCCTTTTAAGTTTTATTTCAGCACAGTGAAAGTATCACAGTTTCTAATGCAGTTCCTGTTCTTGAACAGGGCTTTAGGTCTAGGAAGCGCTTGGCTCACGCAGATGGGTGACATGTGCCCGAAACAAAAAGCAAACATTAAAGCACCTTCCATGAAATAACATTTTCTCAATGCTGGAATAAAAACGATCAGGGTTTTTATTTAACACAAACCCACAAGAGTCAGTTTTGCTCTGCTCTTTGGCTGAAAAACACAACCCTCCATAAATGCTGGTATAAGACTTACACATTTTTCTGTTAGCTGAAGAAAGCATTTTTTCCCCCCAAAGTTTAAGTGATGAAACAAAGCACAGAATGTGCAAAACCAAATAAATAATCCCAATACAACAGGAATATCAGTAACAGAACACATGAACCTCACCATCAGGGGCCCAGCTTAGAGCTCTGTAGCATTTAATTCCAGTCAATATGTCTCTTTCGAGTTCCATGGGGAGATCTGGAGAACTGCAATGACCCTGCAAGTTCCTGCTACTGCCTTATTTCCACTGATGACCTGTATCCACAACGCAATTTTGGTGCCCCATCTAATACACAAGGACAACGTCCATACACACCAACGGGATCCTAAAATCCTACACCAAAAAAACCCAGTACAAAACACAGAAAATTTCCTGCAGGGATTTCATCTCCTCAGGCGTAAGTTGAGCTCCATTATGTCCACATTGCATGCGCTGTGTATGCGACAAATACACACAGCATGTACAATGAGGATACTATAGAGCCAGAGCAGAGGGGTCATGGCAAGTTGCTTCATAAAGGAAAATCAGCCCAAGCACCATGGCTGGGGATGGGTCTCTGCTTAAGGTAGAGTTGATGTTGACCAATGCAATCCTGAGGACTCAACTGTAGAAGAAATTCACTATTTCAAATCTGGCCACCTAAACAAAGGCTCTGTAAGAGGAAAGTGTCCAAGGAATAATCTAAGTTTAAAGGCAATTATAGAATCCCAGGCTGGTTTGTGTTGAAGTGACCTTAAGGCTCATCCAGCTCCATCCGTTCCCCCTCCCCCCACTTCCACTGCAGCAGCTTGCTTCAAGCCCCTCTTGTCCAACCTGGCCTTGAACACTGCCAGGAATGGGCAGCCACAGCTTCTCTGGATACCCTGTGAAAGCACCTCAGCACCTTCACAGGGAACAGCTTCTGCCTTCGATCTAACCTGAACCTCCCCTGTTTTAGTTTGAACCTATCACCCCCTTGTCCTATCACTCCAGTCCCTGATGAAGAGTCCTTCTCCAGCATCCGTGTAGTCCCCTTAGAATCATAGAATAGTCAGGGTTGGAAAGGACCTTAAGATCATCCAGTTCCAACCACCCTGCCATAAGCAGGGACACCTCACACTAAACCATGCCACCCAAGGCTTCATCCAACCTGGTCTTGAACACTGCCAGGGGTGGAGCACTCACAACGTCCCTGAGCAACCCATTCCAGTGCCTCACCACCCTAACAGGAAAGAATTTCTTCCTTATATCCAATCTAAACCTCTACTCTTTAAGTTTGAATCCATTACCCCTTGTCCTGTCACTACAGTCCCCAGCATCCCTATAGGCCCCCTTCAGGTACTGGAAGGCTGCTAGGAGGTCTCCACGCAGCCTTCTCTTCCCCAGGATGAACAGCCCCAACTCTCTCAGCCTGTCTTCATATGGGAGATGATCCAGTTCCCTGATCAGCCTCGTGGCCCTTCTCTGGACTTGTTCCAACAGCTCCATGTCCTTTTGATGTTGAGGACACCAGAACTGCACACAATGCTCCAGGTGAGGTCTCACGAGAGCAGAGTAGAGGGGCAGGATCACCTCCTTTGACCTGCTGGTCACGCTCCTTTTGGTGCAGCCCAGGATACGGTTGCTTTCTGGGCTGCAAGCGCACACTGCAGTCCGCTCATGTTCATTTTCTCAGTGACCACCACCCCCAAGTCCTTCTCCACCGGGCTGCTCTGAATCTCCTCTCTGCCCAACCTGTAGCTGTGCCTGGGATTGCTCCGACCCAGGTGTAGGACCTTGCACTTGGCATGGTTAAACTTCATGAGGTTGGCACCAGCCCACCTCACAACTGGAAGCTGCTCTGCAGTCTCCATGCAGCTTCTCTTCTCCAGGCTGAACAGCCTCAATGTTCTCAGCCTGTCTTCTCATGGGATGTGCCCCAGCCCCTGACCCTCATAACCTACAAAAGATGAACTAATTCTGCCAATCCTGGCAACTGCAAAGTCAGTCAACATTTCTGGTAAAACGGTGCTCAAAGGATGCTTTCAGAACTTTGTTTTTCAGGTTTGCTACAAAGGCTCCTTTATTAAACCCATGGACGTTTTGATGGTTATTGTAACCTTGTCTTTATAAAATCATAGCAGGAAAGATGGGCTGGAGACACGTTTGCAATCTCTGACAAAGGATAATATAATAGATACATCTATACAGTTTAAAACCAAAAAGACAAGGAAAAAAAAGGGTAAAAATAAGGCAATACCACCACACATTTCCTTCTTCCACCTCTCACTTTGTCACTGACAACATGAGAAAGCTGAGATGATCCTCATGCTCTGAGGGCTTGGGGGACTGCTCCTCCTGGCATCAGGAAAATGTAGGGTGATTTCCAAAGGAAATGACCCTCACAAAGGGAAAACACCTTCCAGAAATTTCTTCCCATTAACGCTCCCTAGGAAGTCTCCTCCTTTTTTTGCCCTAACGCAGACATACGCCAGACGGAAAGCACACAGCATTCTTAGCCTCAGAATATATTCACAGCCATCATCTGTTGCCTCCAATTCTTTCCTCACATCCTAGGAATGTGGGTCAGAAATGACCAACAATTCATTAGATTCTTGTTAACATTAAGTTCTTGCTATTTCTTCACCTTCCAGAAATTCCCTTTTACATAGCATTTTTGTTTCTTCTGTCATTCCATAAACTAAAACCATGTCAGCATCTTTATTGCACAAATGAAGAACTTCAGCTGGAGAATTCCACATTTCTTACCATTCATCACCAGCTTTTAAACATCCTTCAAGGCAGCCTCAAGCACACTCAGCAGCCTGAATGTACGTTCACAAACCTCAGTCTCCACATGATAACAGCACATGTATTCTTTTACTCTTCATCATAGGATGGACTCTTTATCTACATCAAGCCTGTTTCTCAGGAGTCAAGTGTATATCACTACCAGGTCAGAACTCCAGGAGCAAAGGCAGAGCTCGGCCTTACTATGCAAACACATCTTGGGTCAGTGGTTGGTTTAATTCAGATTTTCTAATAACTGGGAGATTTCTAACTCAGTGCACTCGTATGTTGCTATGGCAGCATCAGATACAGTATAGCAGTTCCTGTGAATCTGGTCAGATTCCCAATGGTATGTCTTCTTTCCAAACATTAATTCACAGAATGATAAAGTCAGATTAAAATCCTCCCATTCACACCACAGTAAAAACGCAAGTTCCCTGTCCTGGACCTAAAGAACTGCTTGGCAATTGTAAAAGTAACACTCACTGGAGTCTCAACCAATCTCAAATGTCCTGTGTGTTCAGCAAGAGAGCTGCCCTGGTTGATATCCTGTACTGAGTCAGTGACCCATGGCTTTTTGGGTTCAAAGGCAGCCTCTGCCAAGAGCTGTGGAAAACAGAAAACCCAAAAGGAAGCCTGCTTTCCGGAGCTACCGACCCTTACAGATACCTGCACTAAGGAGTGAGAACCAGCTTACTGAAGAGAAAACTGCTAGAAGCACCCAGCATTTAGACCAGGGAGCATCTGTCCTTCCTAATGCCCAAGTTCAGGACAGACTTGTCACACTATCAGACAAGGTGATCAATTTTTCATGAGAGATCAATTAAGAAGCTGAAATCCATGCTCTTGAAATGAAAACTAATTGTAAAGAATCCATCCTGTCTGCATCATCTGTTTCTGCAGATCCCTCAGGAAACAGCTCACATGCTTATAACAAACAGGCTGCAATCTCTGCAAGTCAGTAAGATAGAGAAGGTGACTCGAAGAGCACAGCAAGGTTTGCTGGACAGGCAGGGCTGGCACTGCTTTGGGTGCCAACTCAGGGCAAGCTGCTCCCTGCTCCCCACAGAAACTTCTCTCATCAATGTGAAACTTCTGAACTGCATCTTCATGGAACACAAAAGCTTTGATTTGCTCTCAGAGCAGCACAAAAAGAGTGAAATTTATACCAAGTGTGGGCATAGGAGTTACCTAAATACATTTTCTATATCAAGCTGATAATAGGTGCTATTCAATATTCATTACATTCAAACGAACAAATACAATCACCAAATGCCAGGAGTACCTTCAGAATAGTTAAGATTTCATACAGTGAGGCCCTGACAATCCCTGAAATACTGAATTAGGAGGACTTTAACACCTTGAGCTCAGGGAACAGAAGAGGATGATAAACTGTATAGGTTAGAAGGTACTTTCAAAGGTAATTTGAAAATTTTCTTATGTTTCCATAAACCACCAGGACAAATGGGAACAAATCAAGGACTTCAATATATATTAATCTGTCGTGTTGCCATAGCCAGTGTCAGCTCTTCAGTTATATAATGCCTAGGCACACTCAGCTTCTAATTTTATGGAAGAGGCAGGCCTTCTTGTTCTATTGAAAAAGTACATCCATCTATAGGGCAGCTTAACTATTTGGTTACTCTGAAACCTGCCCATTAATCACATGTGATCATGTTGCTAACAGCATCTGTCAGTCACCATTTCTCTCTCTGAACAGCTTTAACAATGCTACAGGGACATGCGACTAGTGTTTTCATTAGATTAAAGAAAAACCTTAAAGGCTTCCAGTCCATTGGGTATGAAGATGTGCCAATGCATACCTGGTATGTGCCCAGCAATCAACCTCTGGGAAGCAGAGGCTTCTCAGCCCAGAACCACAGAACAGGCACACTGTCAGACTTCATAGAACCTCAGGCTGGTTTGTGTTGGAAGGGACCTCAAAGCTCCTCCAGCTCCAACCCCTGCCCCACAGGCAGGGACACCTTCCACTGGAGCAGCTTGCTCCAAGCCCCTGTGTCCAACCTGGCCTTGAACACTGCCAGCAATGGGGCAGCCACAGCTTCTCTGGGTACCCTGTGCCAGTGCCTCAGCACCCTCACAGGGAAGAGCTGCTGCCTAAGAGCTCATCTCGGTCTCCCCTGTTTGGGCAGCTTAAAGCCATTCCCCTTGACCTGTCCCTACAGGCCCTTGTCCCAAGCCCCTTTCCAGGTTTCCTGCAACCCTTTAGGCACTGGAGCTGCTCTAAGGTCTCCCCTTCAGGAGCCTTCTGTTCTCCAGGTTGACCCAGCCCAGCTCTCTCAGCCTGGCTCCAGAGCAGAGCTGTTCCAGCCCTCGCAGCAGCTCCATGACCTCCTCTGGACTTGCTCCAACAGCTCAGACCCAGCATCCACACTGCAGTGTTAGTGCCGCCCTAAAAGACTCCTGTTTTACAGCTCCGACCTTCAGAACAGCCCATCTGCTTAGAGCTGCTCAGACTGCCCGAACAGGAGAATTATCTGAAGGAAGGAGAATTATTGATGAAAACTGGAGCATTAACATAAACCTCACTTTTCTTCCAGGGCTGGAATCCAAAGTCTAACAGTTAGTATTTCCAAGCACTACTTGAGCCAGCTCCAATTTTACTAATTAATGAGCAGCAGTGCTACTTACCCTTTAAAGCATTCTGGCAACAGAAACCTCCAAACCCAGCTTAGAAGAGCCAGCCATGGCCAGCCTGCCATTCACTCCAATGGACACACTTAGTCTGCAGAGCTTAGAGGAGCATCCTTTTCTCTCTGAACCAGTGTGCAAGGCTTAATTGGAGGCTGCATTGTGGCATCTGCTCTGGGACAGAATGCAAGCCAACTCTCCCCCCCAAAAGAGGAGTTTAACCATGCCCCAAGGCTGAACTGTGGCCTTCCACCCCATTGCTCTTCATCCATCATCTGAGAATAGGGGCGGGAAGATACTAGAGCTCTTCTCTGCGCAACTCCTGTAGCTCTCCTACCTGCCCACACACATACTATGTGGCAATGTCCTTGAGGAGATGTGACTAGGAGAAGGCTGCATGGAGACCTCCTAGCAACCTTCCAGTATCTGAAGGGGCCTACAAGGATGCAGGAGAGGGATTCTTCATCAGGAACTGTAGTGATAGGACAAGGGGTGATGGGTTCAGACTTAAACAGGGGAGATTCAGGATAGACATAAGGAAGTTCTTCCCCGTGAAAGTGGAGAGACCCTGGACCAGGCTGCTCAAGGGTGTTGTAAATGCTCCATCCCTGGCAGCATTCAAGGCCAGGCTGGATGGGGCCTGAAGCAAGCTGCTCTAGTGGAAGGTGTCCCTGCCTGTGGCAGGAGGTTGGGACTGGATGAAGACGCAAGGCCCCTTCCACCCCAGACAAGTCTGGGGTTCTGTGACTACTTGGAGTGGCCCAACATTTATGAAAACATGTCATTTCACATCTAAAATATTGTCATATTAACTAGAAAGAAAACTGATTATTCTGAGATCAATCTGATTTTCCTTCTGCAAACAAATATAAAAAATGAGGCCCAGGAATGCTAGAACAATTCTCATTTCTGAAATGGAATTTAAATGGATTATTATGAGTAAACAGGATTTTGGGGAGCCTTTTTTTTCAGGTACAAGGCACATACAGCCTGCTATCCACTTTCATTACCGGTGTGAAGACTCACAAAATCACCAGGCAAATACAAGAAGCCACTCCTTCCAATCACAGCACATTCTTCATGACCTGATTTCATTTTCTCCAACCACATTTCTTGTTCCAAAAGAAAACCGTGAGTTCCTTGCACAAAATAACCGCAAACAGGGAACAAACAGACCCACAATAAAAAGTTTCTTGCAGCTTCACAACCACGTACACGGGCAAGACCAGAGGAGGCTCAGCCCCTATCCGAAATCTGGCTTGTGACTCTATCAGAGTTACAATATAAATACCTACCAAATTCATCAGAGCTCATGGATCATGGGTGCTCCCAAGTCAGAGCAAAAGGACTCAGAATATACAGAACTCTGTTTTCAGTGCAGGAGAAAATGCTTTAATAGACCAGAATCAGGGAAAAACACAAAGTCTCTGCTCTTCAAGTAGAACCATGTATCAACTTGTACGTGTGGAAGGCAGTCACATATTAAATGGCCAAAGCAAACTAGCAGAAAACCTAAAGCGAAGCCTCATACCCACAATAAGCACTCATTCAGAAAATACTCACAAAGCATGCCTGTTCTGACAACCAGCACGAGCAACCTGTGCTATGTTAAAAAGTTCATATCTGAGCATCTAGTGGCAGGGTATCCACCGGGTATGAGACCACAGCTGGGAAATTTACCTGAAGAGAACAGAGAAAGCATTGGGGAAGTTCATAATCTTTAAGAAAAATCTATTCCTGCCCAACAGGAGAGCTCAGACGTATGTTCTCACCAAACAGCTCAAAATGAGAGCGAGCAATGCACAGAGAAGTCCCTCAGAAATGCATTTATTCAGAGCATAATGCACCACAGAGGTGCCTGGCTCAGATCCTCAATGCTTTCCCCATACCATCCATCACCAGGGCTGGGGCAAAAGTCACCAAGCTTCCTGCAACACTGCCCTTAGCATGGTCTTTCCACTTTGCCTTCTCACTGCCGGTCTGCATCTGCCACCACAAGCAAGCAAGAGATGGGACACATCAGCTGCAGAAGCTGGATGACACTAATGAAGGAAGGGAAGATAGGCTGGGGTCTGGCTCACACCTTTGCCTACAGAGCAGATGCACCTGAGAGCATGGCATTTGATAAACATCAACTCGAGCCCAGCACAGCAAGCTTCATATTCCTGGAACACATCTCAACATAGAATCCCAGACTGGTTTGGGTTGAAGAGATCTTAAAGATCATCCAATTCCATCTCCTGCCACAGGCAGGGACACCTTCCACTAGAGCAGCTTGCTCCAAGCCCCATCCAGCATCATCTTGCATTTATGATAGCCAGGAATCAAAGCTCCAGAAGAAAGATCACCTTTAGATGGTCACAATGGACACTGATAAAACACTGAAATCACCTCAGAGATGGCCACAGCTACTTCACAAACACACTTTTTGCAAGCTGCTGGCCAGGCTAAGACCAAGCAGTTCATTTTCTATAGGCATCACGTGCTGTACATACTCAAACACCTAGAATGCTCAGTGCTGAACTAACTGCTTCCTGGAAACAGACTCCTTTGCATAAGCTTTTCAAAAGTACTTTTTCAGAAGCAGCCTTTTTAAAAGCACCTTTCCTCAGATGACACTGTGCTTGGTAAAGCAGATCCTTCAGCGCATTTTAATTCCATTAAATTGTAAAAGACAGCGAGATAACTGGAAAGCCAAAGAAATTCAGTGCTGATGTACACTGAAATTAATTAGAAATATCTCCAAGTCATCATTGCGGGGCAAACCATTTTGGATATGCAAGGTTTGCAAGTTTCAGCCATTTGTGTGAAACTATCAAAGATGTTCTTGCTGTAAAGCTTTAATTCCCATCTCAGAAAACTTGGAAGCTGACCTACTTTTTTTCCTGATTAGGTCAGGAAATACACCATGCAAATTATTTCAGATGAATGTGTCAGTCTTCCCATATTAACAGGTTGTATCCACAAGGACTAACATCATCTGTTAGATAGTAAGAAACTTTGTTATTATTTTTCAATGTACTGAATGAATACATACACCTATTAGCACTATTGAAACGGTAATTAATTAGACTTTAATAACAGAACAAGATGAGATATTGCCTCTGATGTACAGTAGGTTTTTTGAGTGTGGTTATATGGTGCTACAGTACTTGGAAAAGATCCCTTTCCCACCATTTGATTACTCAGAAGACCATCTGGACATTGCATGGTGCTCCTGGAAGTCAGGGTGAAGATGGGAGAGGAAGGGAAAATGAGGCTGAGCACATTTGTTGGACCACTTTCTGTCCCAGTGCCATTAAGTGGTCTGATCTGATTCCGTGTCCTCGCACCAGCAGCTAAAACCAGCCTCACGTCAGGCTCATGCATGGCAGCAGCCAGGAGGGACTTCCTGCAGTTTCACCACTGCTATGGGGAAGTGGCATCGAGGAGCTCCTGGTGAGTACAAAGCAGGCAGGGGATGTGGGCTCTGAGGCTGGAAATGACAAAGGTGGAATTACAGGGCTGGGCTCAGAAGGAGCTCTGCCCCATGGGCAGCATCTCAGGGAGCCCAGCAGCTCTTGGCTTATCACAGGAAGCCTCCCTATGCCACAAGGTGAGACCATACCTTGGTTAACCACTGGGTCCCCCCATGGGCTGAGCTCCCCATAGAATCACAGAATCAACCACACTGGAAAAGCCCTTTCAGCTCATCCAGTCCAACCATTCCCAGCCCTGCCAAGGCCACCACTGCCCCATAGCACTGAGGCCTCATCTCCACGGTGTGTGAACACTTTCAGGGACAGTGACTGCAGCTCTGCCCTGGGCAGCCTGCTCCAATGCCCAACCAAAGGTCACACACAAGCCACATCTACATTCACATACCAGAGGCAGGGTGTCATCCTCTGCCCTTGCTAGCGAGGAGGGACCCCTTTTCATCAGCATCTCCTCCTTTTGGGCATCCTAAAGCACTGTTTCCCACAGAGCTAGGAGCTTCGGCAGCCTTTTGCCATGTTTGCAGGGGTTCACCAGGATCAGTCAATCCCAGGCTCTCACCAGCATTCCCGGCATGCTGCTGCACAAGTGTCCCACGTCTTGATTTACAGCTGCTAGTTGATGCCTCTGTGGGTACAGGGGGAGGCGGCTGTCACCATTAATGTCACCAGGGCCCTCCCACACCATAACCCAAAGGATCCCCTCCTGGAGCAGTGTGGGCACCATTCACTCTGAGAAGCAACTGCTGTGATTTGAGCACAGCAGCTTATACAGCCACAGGAGGAGGAAACACGAGGCCATCCACAAATACAGGCTCTGTCTCAGCTGGGAAAGAAATGCTACATGGTGAATAAATCATTCAACTCAGCCACTATCACGTAGAAACAGCATGAGAAAAAAGGAGGCTTGCAGGCTCAGCACCCTCTCTCCAGAGCAAGATTAGGGCTCATCCTGAGAGGAATCATGGAATGGTTTGTGTTGGAAGGGACCTTAAAGCTCCTCCAGCTCCAACCCCTGCCCCACAGGCAGGGACACAGGCAGGGACACCTTCCACTGGAGCAGCTTGCTCTAAGCCCCTGTGTCCAACCTGGCCTTGAACACTGCCAGCGATGGGGCAGCCACAGCTTCTCTGGGCACCCTGTGCCAGTGCCTCAGCACCCTCACAGGGAAGAGCTGCTGCCTAAGAGCTCATCTCAGTCTCCCCTGTTCTGGCAGCTTAAAGCCATTCCCCTTGGCCTGTCCCTACAGGCCCTTTTCCCAAGTCCCTCTTCAGGTTTCCTGCAGCCCCTTTTTGCACTGGAGCTGCTCTCAGGTCTCCCCTTCAGGAGCCTTCTCTTCTCCAGGTTGACCCAGCCCAGCTCTCTCAGCCTGGCTCCAGAGCAGAGCTGCTCCAGCCCTCGCAGCAGCTCCGTGGACTCACTCAAGCAGGTCTGTGGCCCTTTNCCCAAGTCCCAGGTTTCCTGCAGCCCCTTTTTGCACTGGAGCTGCTCTCAGGTCTCCCCTTCAGGAGCCTTCTCTTCTCCAGGTTGACCCAGCCCAGCTCTCTCAGCCTGGCTCCAGAGCAGAGCTGCTCCAGCCCTCGCAGCAGCTCCGTGGACTCACTCAAGCAGGTCTGTGGCCCTTTCAGGCTGGGATGTGGGTCTGGTCCTAGCTGTCAGAACACGCTTTCCAGCCAGCTCCCCGTGAACCTGTAACAATAACTGTATGTGTCACTTCAAGATGTCGTAAGTTACTAACTGTGTTTGTCATGGGTGTTGGTAAAACCATCTTTAATGAGTCAACACTGCAGAGCAGAGAATTGGAGCAATACTTTTCAATTCCAGTGAAAAACTATATTGTAGTCAGGACTTATCAAACCAGACCTCTTCAAAAGCAGCCAGTCCCAGCAGATGTAATTTTGCTTTCTCATGGCATTCACATCACTTTGCTTTTTACCCTACTATTGCTTTCTAATTTTCTCAAAGATTATTTCTAGGTCACAGCTCCCAATTCAAACATTCTCCAAATTAATTTTCCATGCAAGTTAACTGAAAAGAAAAATAATTGCACATTTAGCAAGAACTTCATTCCCGTGGAGTCCGATGGTTTCCCCTGTGACTGCACAATACGCAAACATGCAGTTTAGTACAGAAGAAAACCCATTACAAGCAGAGTAAGTGTGAACTAGGCACCAAGCACAACTGCATAGGATACACTACCTAGTAAATAGCAGGCACTTTGAAGAAGATGGGCTGTCCTAGACAGACAAGGAAACAAACTCATGCTGCCCACAAGGATTCATTCCACCTCCAAAGACACTGAGCACGTTACCTTATGAACTCTTGTTGGAAATAGAAGCATATACCAAATGGATCAGGAAGGACAGAAAGGAAAAGGACACTTCCAGGCTTGCCAACGCATTGCTCCTGGCCTTGTTATGTACCAGAGCTCCCAATGCAGGTTTCAAATGCAAGAGGCTGTCTGGGGCAGAAGAGGCTTTCAGATATTCAGTGGAGAGCAATTCATCCCAGCATCTTTGCAGTAAATCACCATTCAGGTTGGCAAACTAGAAGTACACCAAGAGCAGAAGCGAGCTGACAGCAGCACGTGAACTCATAAGAGGCTAATAGAGAATGAATGGAAATCAATAATTCAGAGTCACACTGGAAATGCTTAGCTGGGAGCAGGGGCTCTTCTAGCTAGCGTAATGTCTCCTTTGAGTACAAATAATGTCAACTATTACACAGATGGCTCCTCACTGGGTACATTTTAGCAAAACAAATGATGCAGTTTGTACATCGCTGATTGGAATGTTAACTATGAGGTAGAACAAAGGGCTACAGCTTAAATGATCTTTTAATTTTGCTATATTTTGGGCTTTTTTCTTTCTAGTCTTACTCCAAAGGGAATTAGTGAGCAAACTGCAGCCCGTCCTGTGCTACACTGCTGGAAATGTGCAATGGGTTCTGTCAACTCAACCTTGGGGAAAAATGTGTTCTCATCACAAACAGAGCCTGTCCAAGCCTCAGTGGCCACAAATAAACACTGGAACTACATGGAGATGATCTCAAAACTCGCCATGTTCAAGAGCTGTACAAAATAAATGGGGTTTGGAAGCTGCAACAGGAAATATTTTTACAGGAAAAGCTGTTAGATAAAAGCACCAAGGGCTATTAATGCATACCTGATACTGGAGAATGGCTTATTTACCTTGCAAAGCATCCTCAATGTAAGTGGTGTATAATACTCAAAACAGTACATAAAAGTTAATCCTGTACTTTGCAGGGAGATAGCTGATAAATCAGATTAGGGAGCCAAACACAGAACAGGAGATGGATGTGCAGAGCAAGACAGAGATGAAGCTGGGCAAACACTACATTGAATCTGTTCCCAGGGCTCATCTGCAAGGAGCACTCAGGGCACCCAGCACAGTGAACATGGCAGTGCTCAGCAGCAGCACCACCACCAGCACACAACCCCACACATGCAGGTTTCTATCTTCTCTTATGTTCATCTCTCCTCTGGAGCATCCCTTCCTTCACTCATGCCTGTCCCCGCAGCAAGGCAGGCAGGGACAGAGGGAAGAGGCCCCTACCCACCCTCCACTGTACTCCCTGCAGTCTCAGGCAGTTGCGCTGCAGGTACAAAAATGTCAAGGTGAGGATCGTTCATTTGGAAATGAGCAGCACGTGATTATGTTAAACTGCAGCCTGGGTGTACCTGCAGTACCAAAAATACAACCCTTTACCATGCCAATCACAGCAGTATTTATAGTGGCTGTAAGAAAGCAGAACTAACGTGAATTGAGCTGATGCCCTACCTCCCCCCTTCCCAGAGACATGATGCTTCAGCACAGGGCCTGATGCTGTGAGCACACTCTGTGCCAGCTGACAGACTGCCCTTTCCACTCAGAAATCAGGCTAGAGGAATTAAAACAACAAAAAAAAACAACAAACAAACACCAAAACACATCACTGTCACCACCCCCCTATTCTTAGTATTAGAATATGATAGAAACCAAAGTGAGAAATCAGTGCACACCTACTGCTCATGGTTGCACTGATGGCAAATGCAGAGCTCTGCCCCAAGAAAGAATGGGAAATAACACATCTTACTAGTGGTTTTAGCCCACCAAATGAAAACATGGCATGTCCTAATCCAAAAGCTAGATGACTTTGCAGCCTTTCTGGTCCACCTAATGAGGGGCTATGGAATGGCAAAACCATAGCCTCCTCCATAGTCATAGAGGGAGCAGTTCAGATCTGCTAAAAGCATTAGGCTCAACTTCATTTATATCTATTACATTTGATTCTAAGCAATAGGTCAAAAATACATGCCTGAAAGTAGCTGGTATATTTTAGAACTGCAGAAATACCCCTAATTTGAGTTTAAAGAGACATGTCTATAATATAGAAGATTGCACAAGAAGCTGAACCAGCATTGCTTTTACTGTTCCACATTCCCACCCTGTATCACATAGCTCTGATCAGCTATGCTACGCGAATGCCTACTGTAAAATGAAGTTGTGAAACTCAACGTACGGCCACATACTTATTACTATCAAGAAAATTCAATTAACACAACATTGTAAATAACAGGAAACAACCAGTTTGAAAGTGGAGACAGGCAAAGCTAAACCATTGATTTACCATGCGCTGCCAAAAGGGATCATTCCCAGTACCTGGGAAACTGCTTTGCATGGCAGAATCTTCAGCAACCACTCAACCAAATTATCTGCACTACCTCGGAGGAGGCTTGCATGCAGGATTCAGTGGCAGGTCATTACCTGCTGCTCTGAAGATATTCAACAGCAGTATATTCAATCTGTGGCTGTTTGGGTAACATCTTGAAGTGATATCAAAACAAACGCTAAAGGCTGTCACTCAAGAACACCCAAAACAACTGCAGGCACTGAACATCAGCGGAGTTTGCAGCTGCACTGAAACAAAGATGTTGTGAGGGCTGGAGCAGCTCTGCTCTGGAGCCAGGCTGAGAGAGCTGGGCTGGGTCAACCTGGAGAACAGAAGGCTCCTGAAGGGGAGACCTTAGAGCAGCTCCAGTGCAAAAAGGGGCTGCAGGAAACCTGGAGAGGGGTTTGGGAAAAGGCCCTGTAGGGACAGGCCAAGGGGAATGGCTTTAACTTGCCCGAATAGGGGAGACCGAGATGAGCTCTTAGGCAGGAGCTGTTCCCTGTGAGGGTGCTGAGGTGCTGGCACAGGGTGCCCAGAGAAGCTGTGGCTGCCCCATTGCTGGCAGTGTTCAAGGCCAGGTTGGACACAGGGGCTTGGAGCAAGCTGCTCCAGTGGAAGGTGTCCCTGCCTGTGGGGCAGGGGTTGGAGCTGGAGGAGCTTTAAGGTCCCTTCCAACACAAACCAGCCTGGGGGTTCTATGAAACACTATTACAGCACGATGAATTGGAAAGGATATGGAACATTGTGACACAGGAAAACAATACATTGCAGTGAGTGCCCCTTGACCACACCATGCACTATTCCATTACAGGTGCTTTTGTGAGAACAGATGTGCTTAAAAAAGAGAGGGATGTGGCTCTTCACTCATCACCACACACCACTGGGTATGTCCAGAGGAGTCTGACGTCCCACAGTCACTGCTGATCTTACCAAAAGCATGTTTGTTGAGCGAGAGTTACATTTATTCGCTTTCATTTTAGGTGCAGAAATAAAAACCATGAAGGAAAGTGATGTGGAGAGGCTTTGTTATAACCAGTCTATAAAAGTGCCACTGCATACTGATAACAACATCCTTCACATCTGAAATGTTTCTTTCACAGGGCTATCATGGAACTTATAAGTTGATGAATAATAAGGAAAACAATGATAAAAAAAAATAAAGTTTAAATCTGTGAAGATTCTTTCAAAAATTTATGAAACAGGGGGTTTAAAATGTATCTATTCAGGCTCATTGTTCCATTATAAAATATTGCCCACAGTGTTTTTGTTCTGCTTTCCTTTTGAATAGCAGAAAAGACTTTGATATTCTAAAATAGAGGTGCAGGGTGCTATTTTAACATCACCCTCTAATGCTTGCTTTTTCTGCTGCTTGTAGAACAAAGAGTGATCCCAACCTTCCCAAAATAAATGCAGCTCTTTGGTTTTCCCAGTTACTCAAAGTAGTAAAAAGAGAGAGAAAAACATAATAGAGAGCACCATCAGTACAGGGAAAGCTGAATTCCTTTCACTGGGGTTTGTGGGAACCTGCCTTTTGCATGTCACACTGTGTTATTCTAGGTCCTAATGGGATATTTTTTTCTTCCAATTGTCTCATATCACAAAATGTGAAAGCCTTCAGTGTCCTCCTGCAGGATGACGAGACTGACAGTAGTGGAGTTTCTTCCTGAAGCTGCTTACATTGACCCCAATTAGTTTATCATCATCATTTTTCTCTTGCTAAAAATACATACATACATACATAATAACATGGAGAGATGTGGATTTGGTGGATGGGCCACCCAATGGACAGTGGGATCAAGCACCCTTGGCAAGATTTCCAATGACACTGAGCTGTGTGGGGCAGTCAACACGCTGGAGCAAAGGGATGGGATCCAGAGGAACATGGACAGGCTGAAGAGGTGGGAACATCGGAACCTCATGGAGCTCCGCAAGGCCCCCGGGTCAGAGCAATCCCCAGCACAAGCACAGGATGAGCGAGAGTGGATGGAGCAGCCCTGAGAAGGACTTGGGGTGTTGGGTGAAGAGAAGATCCCAATGACCTGGCTGCAGTTAGTGCTTTGAGCAAGCTGCTCTAGTGGAAGGTGTCTCTGTCCGTGGTGGGGGTTGGAACTGGATGAGCAATAAGGTCCTTCCCAACACAAACCATTCTATGATTCTTTAACCCAACAAGCAAACAAACAACCAACAAAAACCCATGAGCCACAAGCAAACAAACTGCACACCAAAGGTCACATTCACCTTGCCAGCTCAGGTCCCTGGCAGTGAGGACAAGCACTCCCGACAGTCGCATTTTGAAAGGCACAGACTGGAAAGTGGCAGCACTCAGCTCACCACATTTGCTGTGTTTGAACATTTCCTGGAGCACTTGTGCTGCTTCAGGGTTCAGTAAAAGGATCGGCTTCCTTTCTCAGGCATTCAAGACCTGCATGGGAGGGCGAATGCCTCACTCGACCCTCCCCAGAACAGCCACGTTAACTGGGAATTTATGGCCCAAATTTCTGGGGAAAACAAAAAAGAAATAATGAGGTTTTGTTAATCCGTTTCACTCTGTGAGACTGTGGTCAACCAAAACTGACCCCTGAGGCAGCCACTGCAGTGGCTGGCATGGCACATTCTGACCTCCTACAGAGCTCATCCTTCATCCTACTGAACCGCAGACCAAGTTGGAAATGACACCTCTCCCAGCAAGCCAGATGGACACTGGATGTGCAAGCAGGTGACTGGGAACCCCACCGGTTTGTTCTGTCTCCTCGGGGCAGCTTCTGCCAGCAAGCACAGAGCAGCATCCAGGTCAACAGCTCTGCCAGGTCTGATGTCTGAGCCTGTGCCACCCCCAGCAGAGGACAGAAAGGAGGCGATGGCAGTGAGGGGAAGGCAGCAGCGGCAGCAGCTCTACTCCACTGCTCTGATGGATCAGGGAAGAAAGGGCAGCAACACTAAGGAGGCAAACATGCAGGGGCACGGCTTTTAAATGTGCTTTTAAAAAGAAATGAACTAATATGAGGGTGCTGAGGCGCTGGCACAGGGTGCCCAGAGAAGCTGTGGCTGCCCCATCCCTGGCAGTGTTCAAGGCCAGGCTGGACACAGGGGCTTGGAGCAAGCTGCTGCAGTGGAAGGTGTCCCTGCCCGTGGCAGGGGTTGGAGCTGGAGGAGCTTTAAGATCCCTTCCAACCCAAACCAGTCTGGGATTCTGTGAGAAAGAATAAACAATTTTTGAATGTAAAGCAAGAAAAAGACCAAAAGTGGCCCGGTGGGAACTCAGAGATCTTTGTGATAAAAACAGATTCTAACATTTAAGCAGCCCACCTCATGCCCATGAGCAGTGTCTGAGTTTCCTTTTACATCTCCTGATTTCAAGCACTAGACCTCAGGTCTGGAAACCATTTGCCACAGGCTGGTGGCTCCTTGAAAACCTAGCTAGTCAGCCTCAAGCCATTGGGACTTTTCAGCCAGCACATTCTTTGGGCAACATCTTCCTGTTACAAACATATGAGATCTTCTTGCAGCACAGTAAACACCTGGCAATGCAAGTGCACCCTTTGAAGGGTCACACCAAGAAAGTCAGACAAGTCCATTCCTGGGGCTATACATGAATGGGAAGTCACACCTTCAACCACCTAAATCACTGTCTACCACTAGAATAAGTAGCACTCAAGTAACATTACCTCCAGGTCTAAATGCAGCTCTGACAGGCAGGGAAAAGTAAGGGTGAATGGAAAGCAGACCCAGCTCCGCAAAAGGCAGAGGTGTTACAAAGAAACATTATTTGCTCCGGTTTCCTGTAACAGAACAGTCTATTTAATAACAAAACCCAACCAAACACATTGCACTTAAACACTGTGATAACGCAACCAAGTGCTGAAGCGCCCCAGAGAAGGGGCAATTAATGAAAGCAACTAAATCACCAGGACTTCCCCAGACATTCACATTAAGCTGAAACCTCACCTTAAACAAAGCCACCAACCAAACACAAACCAAAATAACAATGAATCACCACAAAAACCCCAACCTGCAAGTGCGGGAGTAATTCACAGAGACAACTACTGATGCTTGCTGTGAGGAACCCCCCCAGCTGCTGTTCTCCTGCTGCAGGGAGGAGTGGATGAGGGTACAAAGTAATGGCCACAGAAACAAAAAGGTGGTTTTGCAGCAGAAAACTATTTACGCAGCTCTGAAGTGCAGATCTGGAGCTATTCCAGATCTGCTCAGAAGCTTACTGACCACTGCTGGAGCAGCAACAGGAGCTTCAGTTCTCATTACTAACATGCATTATAGACCCCAAATGCCTTCCTCCATCAACCTTAATTGTTAAATCTTAAGAGATATTGAAGAAAAACACGTACACACACAAGAAAGTGACATACACAACCAGAAAGAGCTAGATCACACAGATGTAGTACAGGGCTTTGTCCAGTCAGCTTTGCTGCTGCTACTCATCTGAATACACAAAGTTGAGGAGGATATAAAAGAACTTTAAATGCCCCCTTACCTCTCCATCACCTTAGATACTGGCATGCTGTGGGTCTCCCCTTTCTAAACTGCCTGATGTTAACAATTCCTTATGCCCAAAGCATGATCCTGAGCTCAGAAGAGGCCCTTGTGAGCTTTCCAGCATAGCCTCGGTCCCTCTCTCACACACTGGTGGCATTCCCAGCACAGCTGCAGTGAGTTTGAGCAATCCCAGCCCACACCAGCTACCCACCCAAGCCCCCACCACGGTGTTTGCACTTACCTAAAACACCATTTCACACCTTCACACCATTTGCAAAAAGCAGAAACCCCACCTGCTGCAGACCACATCATTGGTACAGGAGAAAATCCACGTAGAAACAGTGTTTGCTATTTGAGGTGGCAGTTCTGTCATCCCACAGGAGAAAAGAGGCAGTCGGATAAAGGCAGGAAAGGACCAAAAGCACAACCTTTTAGTATTCTTCCTGCAGAGAACCCCCAATGTGCCTGCATGGGCAAGGAGGGAAATGAGGTCTTTTGCTCCTTGCCTCCTTCTCAGGGTCAAAATTCTTTAGTACCACTTTGTAAAACAAAGTAGCCCTCAGGATTTGGTGCCAAGAGTGAATTTGCATCTTCCAGACTCATTCAATAACAGTCGAGCCCATTTCAGAGGAGGGCTTGCTTCACCTAGCACTGCCAGCAGGCAGCCCCACATCACCCCTGTCTGCTTTGGCTTGGATCAGAAGAAAAGCCAACCATGACCTATCGCTGCTCTGCTGAAGATGAACACTCCCTTAATCTGAACTGACATAAATTGAGGAATTACACACAAACAAGAGAGAAAGAGGAGCTGCAGACATTGAGCTGACTCTGAGCTTGTGCAAATGCCAGTGCAGGACCATGCACATCCCCTTCCCATCACAGCCCATTGCTTCACCGTGCCAGCACTGGTGAGCCAAACTCCAAAGGGACGTCCTCAGGAAGGAGAGCAGGGAGCTGCTGCCACCGTCTGTCAGAGGCACAACGCAAGCAGCCAAAGGGAAGTGTCCCAGCGAGAGGGGAGACTGAGATGATTTCTTAGGCAGAAGCTGTTACCTGTGAGGGTGCTAAGGCGCTGGCACAGGGTGCCCAGAGAAGCTGTGGCTGCCCCATCCCTGGCAGTGTTCAAGGCCAGGTTGAACACAGGGGCTTGCAGCAAGCTGCTCCAGTGGAAGGTGTCCCTGCCCGTGGCACAGCTTGGAGCTGGAGGAGCTTTAAGATCCCTTCAACACAAACCAGGCTGGGATTCTCTAATTCCCATTACTTATCAGCTCCCTGCATGTACGGGGGGAACTACTCAGCTCACAACAGCAGAGAGAAGCAGGGAGAGGGAAAACATCCTTTCTGTCACCTTGTGCTGTGACAGAACATGAGTGCTTTTCCTGAAGGATTTATCACTATCATTTGTGAAATGGGAGAAGCAGCTCGGAGTGAAAGGAAGAACTGAGGATAGAGCCAGCTGGAAAAAAGACTTCCATAGAGCTAACCATTAGCCAAAGCCCTTCTATCCCCCTTCATATTCATCTCTTTGTAGGAGGCTTCAAATAGTAATTACTCTAACAAATTAGGCCACGGCAAGAGAGGCAAACAAACACCCCAACACTTGGCCAGTTCTAGCTCATATACTCTCCAGAAGAACAGTGTTGAGCATTTTACACCAATGGCTTCTATGCAGTCTCTCATTAAGCCTCTCAGCACCCAGGTTTGTGATTGGTTTTCATTAATGTTTAAAAAATAAGTGCTCCATGTCCTGCCATTCCTGCAAATCATAGACTCATAGAATCATAGAATAGTTAGAGTTAGAAAGGACCTTAAGATCATCCAGTTCCAACCACCCTGCCATAAGCAGGGACACCTCACACTAAACCATGCCACCCAAGGCTTCANAATGATAACATGAACATGAAGCGACTTCAGTGTGTGCTTGCAGCCCAGAAAGCCAACCGTATCCTAGGCTGAATCAAAACGAGCGTGACCAGCAGGTCAAAGGAGGTGATCCTGCCCCTCTACTCCACTCTCGTGAGACCTCACCTGGAACACTATGTGCAGTTCTGGTGTCCTCAACATAAAAAGGACATGGAGCTGTTGGAACAAGTCCCGAGGAGGGCCACGAGGATGATCAGGGGACTGTAGCCACACAAAGACAGGCTGAGAGAGTTGGGGCTGTTCAGCCTGGGGAAGAGAAGGCTGCGTGGAGATCTCATAAGCAGCTTTCCAGGATCTGAAGGGTGCCTATAGGGATGCTGGGGAGGGACTCTTCATGAGGGACTGTAGTGACAGGACAAGGGGTAATGGGTTCAAACTTAAACAGCAGCGGTTTAGATTGGATATAAGGAAGAAATTCTTTCCTGTTAGGGTGGTGAGGTGCTGGAATGAGTTGTCCAGGGAGGTTGTGAGTGCTCCATCCCTGTCTGTGTTCAAGGCCAGGTTGGACAGAGTCTTGGGTGACATGGTTTAATGTGAGGTGTCCTTGTTTATGTCAGGGGGGTTGGAACTAGATGATCATAGAATCATAGAATAGTTAGGGTTGAAAATGAGCTTAAGATCATCTAGTTCCTTAAAGTCCTTTCCAACCTTAACTATTCTATCATTCTATAATTCTATGAGTTCATGCTGGTATAAACTTAAGTATCTGCAACAACAGGGTAACAATGATTCCTACAATTTAGTTAGACATGGTGTGAGGAGCCACCTCCATTTATTTATTCTGAACCTTCTGTCTGTTAGTAGTTTCATCCAATGATCCTCCATTCTTGTAGTGAGGGAAAGGACATTCATCTCCTGTCCACCCAGTCTGATAGACCATTCATCTTTATAAATGCTCCTGCAGCGTGAAAACAAACCACTGATTTTGTATTTAGTTTTTTGTATAGCAGATTAAAATTAATTTTCTCTATCTTGGATGATCAAATTAAGCAACAAGAAGTAGCCTGCCTTTTTCACAGCATGCTCTGCTATGCTGCAGCTTCCAGATAAGACTGTTGATTTAGGTACAAGGTGTTGCCTCCATTCTCTAAATTTGAATGCCCAAGTTAAAATTTTTGTGCATTCTCTGACTGGCCTTTCAGGCTTATTATTTTATAAAACAGGGAGTGGGATTTCCATAACATCAGCAGTCCTGACTCGGACACACAAGGAGCATGTCTGTGGAGGGAGAGCGTGTCATTTCTCATATAATCTGTTCTCACTATAACCACACTGTGATGGACCGGTATGAAAATCTATAAACTTCAGTCACCTTCCGGCTCTGTGCAGAAAGTCTTGCCCTGTCAAACCTGCAAGGGACAGTTCTTTGTTTGCCTGATGGTCAGAAGACCATTTAAAGGCTGTGAGTTTATTCTCAGTGGTCATTGCACCTCCAGAAAGATAAAAACAAAATATGAATGTGATCTGAACTTGTGCTCCAAACATGCAATGACTACTATTTTTTTTCTACTATCTGACAGTATGCCAGAGAAGGTCTGCCTAGCAGGGAATTATATGATGTTTTTAAGAGACATAGCACCAAACAACTTTTGCACAATATGGCAGATGCAAGTTGAAGCTATCCAGGATGACTGTGTTGTAGCCTAAGGTTCAGGCATGATTTATATAAGATAATTGCCCAGCGGTCCCTTTCCAGAGTGCACTGGAAAATCCAAAGGAGTGTCATATTGCAATATTTCTGAGTACCTCTACCAAGACAGTGAGTACCTTCAATATTCCCTGTCTTCATTTCTGTGTTAGGAGAAGTCAGCAATCTGCAGGATCTCATTCTCATACTAATAGGGTGATATTCTTACCACAGGCAGCTGGACTCTTGACTGGTAATCAACAAAAAATCTTTACATCTCCAGAAATAATATGGCTGAATAACCACATGCTAAAGAATTATATATTTTATAATTGTTTCAAGGGGAGAGGTATTATTTGTATTTTCTTGTGTCATCTGAGTCCTGGAAAGCCCTCTTGCACTGGGTGCTATACACACACTGTACAAAAGGAGCATCTTACCATAGTTAACAGTATAGCTAACATAGTTAACATAGTTAACCACAGAAAAGATACTTGTAAGAGGGCAAAATAAATAGTAAGACATCTCTGGGAGGTATGGGGACAGTGGGTTTGGAGTGCAGCCAGCTAAAGCTCAGCCACTCTCTTTAGACATCACACTTGAAGAGAGACCAGAAGGTTCCCAATACTCAGCTGTTACAGGAGTTCCCTAAAATGAAACTTCAGCTCCCATTGTTGTTAGTGCTAATGCAACTGCACAACATGTGATCCTGTATCCACCATCTTTCTCCTTCATGTTGTGAAACCCAGTGCTTTAGACATAGCTTCCAGATGAAGAGACTATTTTTAAGTTTCCTTAATGAACATTTTAGAGACTAGAATTTCTTGCAGTCAGTGAACTTTTGCTAAATATCCAGAGTCCTGAGGTAACCCCATCTCCCTCACCACAGATGTCTGCCCACAGCCACCCTGGGACACTGGCCAGGGAGTCAGGGAGTCTGGGAAGCCCCAGCCTTCAGTGATATTGATACCTGGCTTTGCTGTTGGTATTAGGGCAGAGGCAGCTTAGCTGAGCAGTTNGAACATATTTGATAGATTCCACATTTTAGAGACTAGAATTTCTTGCAGTCAGTGAACTTTTGCTAAATATCCAGAGTCCTGAGGTAACCCCATCTCCCTCACCACAGATGTCTGCCCACAGCCACCCTGGGACACTGGCCAGGGAGTCAGGGAGTCTGGGAAGCCCCAGCCTTCAGTGATATTGATACCTGGCTTTGCTGTTGGTATTAGGGCAGAGGCAGCTTAGCTGAGCAGTTCCAATGTCTGAGCAGTTTCCTGTTGACTAAAGGACTGGGAAGAAAAATAGATTTCATCTGATTCAAACTGAAACCCAATTCTGAAAAAGATGAAGTTTGCTGTTAGCAGGAAACCCCCTTTCTTGGCTGTTCTCACCTCTAAATTAGATCCTTGGATCCACTCCTCCTAGGATGCTTGTGCTTCTTGAATTCTGTTGTTGCAGTATACAAAGGAGATGTATAAAGACAGTTGATTATAATGATCAAATGTCAATGGGAACTGCAGAAAAAAATTATTTGCATCTCAGTTACTAATGTACCTCTTAATATTTTCAGTTGGTTTCTCCTGTCTTAAGCCTCTTCTATGACCACAGATTCCAGCACATTATCAGGTAGCCCTTGAGGTCTGCCTTCTACCTCATCAAATTTTCAGGTCTTCTTTATTATACACTGTGCATATTTCAAATGTCATCACCATAGAGAATACAGCACAATATGAGTGTAAGTTTCGAGGAGAGAACACCCTCACTTCTAGCACTGCTAATGAGGGTATTAAAGGAGTTTTCCTGTGGCCTCTGAAGTTCAGACTGGCTATCAGCCATTGTACTGTGCTTAGTTTGGTTTGAAAGAAAGCAATTCAGTTAGATCCACCCATAGGTGATAGCCATGTAGAGAGCTTGGCTTTTAAATGCGTAGCACATGGAAAGCAGAAAAGGTCTAGCTGCAAGGGCTCCCTGGTGAAGAGGGCATGGGCTATGAGGTGCTGATGGACAGTGAGGCAGGAATTTGGCAGACGTCACCAAAAGGTTTCAACCAGAGCTAAAAAGAGGTGTGAGGGGGATGGTTCTGAAGCTCTCATTTCATTTAAAGAAAGAGGAAGGCACCTTTCAATCTTTCATGGCCAAATCTGCCTTTTCTTAATCCTTGTCAAACTTCCCACCCACAGTATGGAGGTTGCCAGCCTCTAAGGCAAGGACTTTTCCTTTGCCCTCTCCACTGAGCTGCACTCCTCATCTTTTCATCCTCCCAGCCGTAGTCAAGATTTTCTGGGTTTCCTGAAGGAGGTCATCATCATGGGCACGTGAAGGCTAAGAAGGGCACAGGAGTCAGAGAAGAGATTCAGAATAACCATGTTTATTTAATAGACAGAATGACACATATGGGAAGTGAGTGAAACAGATGATCATTAAGGGTGCAGCCCTTCTTCTAAAGTATGGGAAAGATGATACAGAAATTTTGAAGGGAACTATCCCTTTAGAGAAGCCCTTACATTCACCCAATGAAAAAGGCATTGCTATTTAAGCACATTCTCTGTCAGCTCACTTCTGGATCTGAATGCACAGCATGTTTGAACCTCCATTTGTGAGAAGAAATAACATCACAGACACAGGTAACATCCTGGACACCAGTATGGGGGTAAATGGCAATTTTCACAGCACAAACAGACATGAAAATGACAAGAATGGCTGTGTTTCTGTTTTGAAGGAAGATACTAGCATCCTCACCAGTCTGAGACTACAGCTGCAGGGTACACAAGCATCAAGTATTCTTCGCATGAAGTTTGCTAAGATCAATAATGAAAAATCAATCATGTGCTAAAGCAAGCATGGCAGTGAAGAAGTAGCTTTTGTTGTCACAGCTGCCCAGAGACAGGCACTGGGCACATGGTTACCAAAAATCACTGACTCCACTGCTGTTTGGGTATTCATAGAACTCAAAGGCTTGGATGACTTTGTGAAAAACTCCCATGTGCTGTTTGAATGAAACCAGTTTGGAGAATGGCTGTGGACACCTAAAATGCTATTTTGCTTGTAAGAGATTATGGTTAGTGACCTGTTGAGCTTCACATGGAGCTTCAAGATGAGTCACTGTCTGTAACAATGGCAAAGTCCTGGCAACACTTCATGGCAGAAGGCAGTAATGGTGTCCCTTCACATGTGACAAATTTTCCTCCAGTGCTGTTCAGACAATCCTGATGGCAATGTGGTCATTCAAATTCAAATTCATCTCCTGCAGCCAAAGCTACACAATGACCTTGGGCAAGAGGGTGGCAGTGGGAAGGACAGCCAGGCACATGCAGATGCAGAGTTCCTGTGCTGTTCTGCAGGGGAGGCAGGCTGCAGAGTACTGAGCTGCTGCAACATAAACCAACAAAATGTGAGCAAGTTAGCACCAAGCAGCTGGCTGGCTAACCACAGGTGACTGTTTACATGGAAGAACTTATTTAATGTCTCATTTTGAACCATTGGTAACTCCAAAATGTGGAGGTCTTCGGGGTGACTCACATGCATTTTGCCTTGGGGATAATTGTAACTGCTTTCTTAAACAGGCGAATGAATGAAAGCAGATACATGAGACATTACAGTGGCACATTGCAAAAATTTTATTTAACAACAGTTTGATTTAACCCCCCCCGAGTTAATCTGTGTATTATGCAGTGCAAATGCTCCATTTATTATGTACTTTCCCGCAAAGCCAAGTTGTCAACATAAAAATTCTAAAAGGCTTCCTTCCACTTTAGTTTCTCCTACTGTTGTAGTTCTGTCTTCTATTTATAAAGCCTTCCACTGATATACACACTATCTTAATTGGAAGCTTAACAACAGAGACAGCATAGTGGAAACCGCTCTTTAACTAGAGACAGTAACAGAAGGATGAGGGTTGGCCTTTGTTTACTGGAAGTAAATAAAACCTTGGTGACGTCCCCCTGTGTCTGCTCAGCTGCTTCTGGAAGCAAGAATAGTTCTTAGCGGAGCACACATTTCCTTTGAAAATGAGAGATCAACCACTGCACACAGTACTAAGATGTCAGCGATTCCCCTTCCTCTGTCACGTGATTTTTTTTTTCACATATTATTTCCTCCCTTTCTCCCCCCATATCATTCATTAGGCTTTGAACCTTCTTCGTTTTCTCAAACTGGCAAGGTTCTACAATTTATCTGTCTACAAGTTCTTAGAACTGTGATGTGAGGCTCATCAGCACAGTATTTCAAACCTCTCTAACATAAAAACACACTTCACACTCCTAAACCACTTCTTTTTTAAAGTTATTTTTTCTGTCAGTATTTTCAGCTTTAACATCATGTGAATGAAAATGAAGAAATGAAGGACTCTTGCCCCCAGGATGCTTGTTACTGCTTCCGACAAACGTACATGACTNGACAGCCAGGCACATGCAGATGCAGAGTTCCTGTGCTGTTCTGCAGGGGAGGCAGGCTGCAGAGTACTGAGCTGCTGCAACATAAACCAACAAAATGTGAGCAAGTTAGCACCAAGCAGCTGGCTGGCTAACCACAGGTGACTGTTTACATGGAAGAACTTATTTAATGTCTCATTTTGAACCATTGGTAACTCCAAAATGTGGAGGTCTTCGGGGTGACTCACATGCATTTTGCCTTGGGGATAATTGTAACTGCTTTCTTAAACAGGCGAATGAATGAAAGCAGATACATGAGACATTACAGTGGCACATTGCAAAAATTTTATTTAACAACAGTTTGATTTAACCCCCCCGAGTTAATCTGTGTATTATGCAGTGCAAATGCTCCATTTATTATGTACTTTCCCGCAAAGCCAAGTTGTCAACATAAAAATTCTAAAAGGCTTCCTTCCACTTTAGTTTCTCCTACTGTTGTAGTTCTGTCTTCTATTTATAAAGCCTTCCACTGATATACACACTGTCTTAATTGGAAGCTTAACAACAGAGACAGCATAGTGGAAACCGCTCTTTAACTAGAGACAGTAACAGAAGGATGAGGGTTGGCCTTTGTTTACTGGAAGTAAATAAAACCTTGGTGACGTCCCCCTGTGTCTGCTCAGCTGCTTCTGGAAGCAAGAATAGTTCTTAGCGGAGCACACATTTCCTTTGAAAATGAGAGATCAACCACTGCACACAGTACTAAGATGTCAGCGATTCCCCTTCCTCTGTCACGTGATTTTTTTTTTCACATATTATTTCCTCCCTTTCTCCCCCCATATCATTCATTAGGCTTTGAACCTTCTTCGTTTTCTCAAACTGGCAAGGTTCTACAATTTATCTGTCTACAAGTTCTTAGAACTGTGATGTGAGGCTCATCAGCACAGTATTTCAAACCTCTCTAACATAAAAACACACTTCACACTCCTAAACCACTTCTTTTTTAAAGTTATTTTTTCTGTCAGTATTTTCAGCTTTAACATCATGTGAATGAAAATGAAGAAATGAAGGACTCTTGCCCCCAGGATGCTTGTTACTGCTTCCGACAAACGTACATGACTTCATCAGCTTCTGTGTGTTTTGTCAACAGGACTGAACCTAAGGATTTTGATAAAACACATTATCACCCACTAAAATTAATAATGGCACTGGATACAAAAATTGGTAAACAGTTTATGGTTTGGTTTTGTGTTACATTATAATTTCCTGATCATCATTTATGTGCGTGTCATGGTTTAGACAATGCACTATTCATGATATGTCAAAACTCTCATTCCTCTGTCTCCACCTTTCACAGTTTTCCAGTATCTGTCAATCTCTTTCCCTCTGGAAATAACCTACTTATGATGTTATAACTATATATATATAAAATATATATATATATAATATAAATATATATATTTTTTCATATTAATATTTTGTATATCTCCTATTGTCCAGATATTATGTATTTAGTTATATCCTTAGCAACTCTTCTTACTTTGCCTTTAAATTTGGAATATGATGCTTATCTATGTTTCTAGATACTCCAGTTACTCTGATGACAAAGTGTAAGTCTTGCATATGAACCAAAACATTTTGCACAGGTGTTCCCTTTAGCAAGAGGCACTTGTGTTTGAAGGGTCCTTCAGCAAGACTTAACAACTGTAGGTTAATCCCACTCTCATAACCACTACATAAACTTAATTTTCATGAAAAGAACACAAACCAGAGAGACAGAAATAAGGATTGACAATTTAAGACATAGCATCTTTTTACTACATGTGTAACCCTAACTGCAGAGAAAGAACTGTCTATATAAAAGTCAGAATGTAACCAAGTGAATGCAACCTGCAAAGAAAAAGGCATAGCAGCAGAAAATATTGAAAAGGTGTCTCAATAACAATTAAGGTTAATGAGAACTACTAACAACCCTGTTCGTAACTGAAAAGCTCTATATGGCAGACTAGCAAGTGGAAGCACCTATGTAAAACAGCTGTAGAATAAATCCAAACAGGAAATACAGGTATTTGATCCTATTTGATTTTGGGGACTTATGTTGGGAATTTGTAATGTGGATGGATGGAGAAACACCATCAAAATTTTATTATCCTAAAAATCTGCCTTGGTATTTTTACTGGGGAAGAAATTTTATGAAAAATTATAGCCAACACTAACTTCCTACAATGGATGTTTCATTTGGGTACTGGCAGAAAGATAAAGTGTTTTGTATCTGTGCTCTTTTGACACACTGTTTGGAAAGCTTTGCTTTACCTGGCCTTGAAATATTGCACAGAAAGATGCAGTATATTTTCATGAATGCTGAGGGTACACCAATGACATTCCCATTCAGGGATGACTAAAGTAGACCATTCTCAGAGATCTTGGAAAGACTGGGTGATGCTGGTTTAAACATTGTTTGGCAGAAACGGAAGTTGAATGCTACAAGCTGAATAGGAGATACTAGATCTAGGAGAAATACTCATTTATTATTGATTACTAATTTATCTGCAGAAAAAGAAATTAAACAAAGTTACACTGAAATGATCCTGGGTTTTGAAAATCTTATGTCCAGTCTGGCTGCTGAAACAATCTTCAGAGCTGTATGGTAGAAAAAATATAAGGAGGACACAAGAGGGTAGTTAGTTACAACAGTTTGAATATCTCTGGAATCAGAGAAAGCAGACACCTGTGCCAAGAGTCTCTGGTAACACCAGGCAAAACTGCCAAATGATGCTTCTAAGCAAGTCTATAGGTCAAGACTTCTTCAGAAGTAGATCAATGACTAAAGATCTGTATCTTGTGCTCTCAGCACCTTAACTAAAAGTGAATGGCAATACAACCAAACCAAAAAGGCCTAAGCACCAGTATGAAGAGCATCCTGTTTCTGCCTATGAGATACACATTGGCACACAGACAGATTGCAAACCATGACTAGCAGTGAGAGGCCAGCAAGCACTTCTACTTTCAGTTGCAGTTGTATGAAAACTGGAATACAAGACTTCAGCAGTATCCAGCATCCTGTCTGCAGTTTCTGCCACAACTGAATTTAAGCTCAGATCCTGGCATTTTAGCAGCAATTGTGGTGAGGAAATCTTTACTGTTCTTGAAAGGCATGGATCGCTGTGCTACATAGTGAGCTCATGTATATAGAGTGGAGAGGTTTCAGAGTTCTAATGCAAGGCCTCCATTTTGAACTGGCCTTTGACTGGTTATCTCTGAACTTGACTGGAGAGAAACTGGTCATTGACAAGATGCCCTCCTTTACTCCATATCCTGTGTCTAGCAATTTTGTAGGAAATAAAATTGGTGTTGTGAAAAGAATGCTTTAGAAGCTGAAAAAAATCAAACTTAAGTCCCTATTTGGCTGCACTGATTTATGTGACCACACTCTTCCAACTTTTAGCTATCATGCGCAGAAATATCATTGGTAACACAGGACTACCAACAAAGGCAAAGTTTCCTGACCCTGTCAATACCCCCAAAGTAAAAAGTATTGCCAGTATACTTATAAATATTGCAAGGTGCTTAAATAGAAAATGTTGTAAGACACGGAATCAAATACTCATAAAGTGGGAAGTGTACTAATGCTGTGTAATGAACACTTCAAGGTCAGGCATGCTTTCTACTTATATATGGACAGTTAGGTACCTTTGGCACTATTTGGCACTTAAACCATCTTCTCATTTCTTTGTTCTGGTGGTTAACTTCCACTTCAGTGCAAAGCTGGTGTGGCATTGCAGGAAGGAATTTTTCTAAATAACCTTGTTACTTTGGTGACAGCTATTATCCCTGCTTGTAAATCTTGCATCCTATATGAAAACATTTTGCAAGGTCTTCTCCTTAGCAAGGGATGTGAAGAGTGCTTCAGAAAGATTTATTTACATAAACTTTATTTTCAAAGACAGGAACTTGAACTGTAGAAAGACAGAAATAAGAAACATGAATTTAATGAAGTTACAGACCTGAATAATTCTAACTGAAAAGAATGAACTTGCAAGAACCATCTGAAATATGAACACTGAAGCATAATTCAGAGTTCATTCTGTCTCTTTCAGGGCTTAAAAATAAAGATAAGGATTTCTACTTTAGGTAGGAAATTAAGTAGAAAAAAGTTGGATTTCTTCTTTAAGAAAGAAGAGTTTCTACTTGAGGTTTCCCAAAATAGATTTGGGAAAGTGTTTTTATCACCAATTATTACAATAAAATGATAAGAAATTACAGAAATAATAAAGCAAAGCAGGACTGTTTATCTGGAAGTTGTAAAACACTAACCCCTTGCCGTTCTTTCCAGATGGATTGCTGTTATTTGTGGCTCTTCCAGCAATTTCAGATGGATTTGAACTAGACTTGAAACAAATTTATAAAATGTTGCTAACTAGAAGAAAGAGTGAAAACAGTGCTAGGCCTAACTTTCTAAAAGACCGGATTGCTTATGCTGTGTTGGTTTTGCACAGTGCTGAAACTTTACATTTGAGGGATGTTTCTAGAAATGCACAAAGAGGGAGAAATGGCTGGGTTTTGTGCTCCATAGCTTGTGTGCTATTTGCCAAAATTAAAAGAGTGGAGTCTTTGTGGGAGAATTACCCCTGGGAGCTCAGGTTTACATAGATGATTTGGGGCTGTGAGGCGCATTTGTGCAGATTCTTGCCTAGAGCAAGGTCTCAATGAGGGCTATCCAGGGCTGAAAGCAATATGCTGTTGGAAGGGCAGTGGGATACAACTCATATTTTACATATTACTTTTGTTTGCATTGTACATTAAAAATATGATGAATTTGTTTTATGTGTGAGCAGGAGGCCACACCTTCACAACAGTACTACTGCATACTACTTCACATGACTACCATTTCTTGTCAGCAAAGATAAAAATAACCTGATGGGCAGAAGAAGCTGTGAGGTGGTAAATGGTATCTGGTTTTCTGTCTTTTGATTGAAATATGCCCTTTCTGCCTTTAAATAAAGAACAGCAACACAAAACCTGCAAGGTGTTTTCTAAAATATGCTGATAAATTATCTCATAAAAACAGGACAGCTTGTCAACTTTATTATACTATGCAAAAGAGAGAAGGAATAAGAAATAACAAACATCAAGCAATGGAACAAGTTATACTCACTAGACAGAATACTCTAGTACTCTACTCAATTAAGTTCATGTCACATCCAATATTACCATTTATTTTGCTTGCCAGGAAACAGGAACATACTAAAGGGATGTATCTACATCTGTGCACAGCTAGCAATTGTGTAAGCCTTGACTATTAGTAGACACATAGAGAATATACTGAATGTTCTATTCTTGTACTGTAGTTCCACAAGGCATCCAAAAAACATTACAAAAAACATTCCAGGTTAAGTACAAAAGTACAAATCCTAAGATTTCTATTTTATTTTTGGGCCATAGGTCAGCAAGCTTCTATTAACTTTTACAGTATTACGCTCTTTAAAGTAAAATTAAGGACTGAACTACTTTGAGTTGTGTTGTTGGATTACTGAGTAAAAGGGTAAACAGTTCATACAAATACCATATAGTGCCTTGTTGCATTTTCTCAGGTGATGTCAAAAAAAACCACTCTCCTTTCCCAGCTCCTCTGTAGCCTACGCAGGCCACCTCTGTGGCTGTTTGCCTGCAGGCTAATTGTCCAGGAACAGCTCTCAAACCAGAGTTTATTTCAGTGCCTGATGTAGGAATTCAGATAGAAATGGTGGTGTGTGTTTCATAAGAGAAGAGACATCTCCCCGTTTATCGAAGAGAAAGTGTGAAATAACCTTGAATGGCCAGGATTCAATGTACCAAGAACATCAGCTTCAAGAAACTAAGACAGTACAGGGTAGGCAGGTCAGGTGGATGCTATAAAACTACAGTCAGTAGTATGTCTCAGAACACTGAAATGGTTTGTCTGGATTTATGCACTGTATACTTCCATACAAATTGGGGCTTTTAGAGGATTTTTGTAGAGGATTTTTTGTAGAGGTCCCCCCAGTCTTTACAGGGACACAAGATTTGGACTCTCCTGTATAATGTTATATAACAATTCTTACTTGAGCCTTAAAGCAAATGTTAGGAGATCTCTGTCTCTAAGCACATGTAATGTACAACTAGCAGCAAACAATTTGGGGCAGTAGCCAAGTGTTGTGGTTTAAACCCAGCTATGCAGCTCGTTCACTCACTCAGCCCCCCTTTCTTGCCCTCCCCCTGCTCCTGGAGGAATGAGGAGCAGAATCAAAAGAATGGTTGAGATAAGAACAGTTTAGTAACTAAGGTATAACACAAATCACTGCTGCTACCACCAATAATAATAATGATAAAGGAAATAACAAGGGAAAAGAATGCAGCATCTCACCAACCACCGACAGATAACTCACGACACCCCACCCCAACTCAACACTGATCGAAATACCTCCTCCAACCCTGCAGAGAACTAGCCCGTCCGCGTAACTCTCAGTTACATCCTGGGCATGATGTGCTGTGGTGAGGAATACCTCTTTGGCTAGCTTGGGTCAGGTGTCCTGTCCCTGCTTCCCCCCGGCCTCCCCTCCTCCCTGGCAGAGCATGAGACTCACAAAGTCCTTGATCAGAATAAACATTACTTAGCGACACCTAAAAACACTGGTGTTATCAGCTATGTTCCCAGGCTGAGAGTCGAACATAAAAACTGCATTAGCTACTAAGAAGGAGAAAAATTGACTGCTATTGCTAAACCCAGGACACCAAGCAGGAAAGAAACTCAGGATCATGCATTAACAACTGCTTGTTTTGCAACCCAGGCTTTCGAGCAAATTAATTTACCTTTAGTGAGCACCCCTGTCTCAGTGCTCTTCACAGCCTTTTGTAGTAGATGGTTGTTAGCTGAAATATATTTCAGTTCCAGATTAAGGCTGTCCAGTCAGATGGCAAGCTGTTCCCAAGAGAGAAGAGCTCTGTCTTCAATGTCTGCTCCTGTTTTCCTCCTAAGGTGGTCCTCACAGCCTCCATATGGGTAAACTCCCGCCAAAGAAGGGCTATTCCTTTCTCCATTGGCAGTACCATCTCTTAGGCAACTGTCTTTATGTCATATTTTAATTATATAATATTTAATGATTTATGTTAGATTGTTGGCAATTTCTTCATTGTACCACCATAATTGAATTTTGGAGGCAAAGCCCTTGAGGAAGAATAAATTAGTAGTCTTATGTCTTTATTATATCAGAATTTTATTAGCTGCAGTAAAAATAAAAATCTAGTTTTGTAAAATGCCTGCCATTTAAACATCAACTTTCTGAAATTACAGTATCGCACATAACAATCTATAGTGTCAATTCAGTAAGTAATCCAGAGGCATCTATGTAAAGATTTCTGGTTACGGGTGTTCTTTAAACATCAAACTGCTGTGAGTACCAGAGTCCTGTTTCCCTTGTGTATTATGTGATACTCCTCCCACAACTGTGGAAGCCTGTTAACTCCATCACTTTCAGCTAGTGGGGAACATATCCAGGCTGTGATAATGAACCCACTCAGAAGTGATTCTGAGAGAAATTCGTCGGTCAAGGTTTTCCAAATATTAAGTGTAAAGACTGAGATGATTTTTATATTTAATTAAACAAAAGCAAAATAGAAAGCACAACAAACAATCCACCCTCCAAATACTGATCTGAAGTTCTGTAATTTAAGAGCAGCAAGAAAAATTTTTCATTGCTGCTGTTTGTTTTTATATAGTGCTTCTACTGGTGTTTTTCAGCCTTTAAAGATCTTAGAAGCTTGTTTATATTCCCTTTTTCTCTTGATGTTTCATTTACAACTGGTGTATTTGCAGAGAAAGCATCCCTTCACTAACCAGAAAGCAAAGTTTTAATCTGAGAAAATTCATCTGGGTTTTCTTGAATGCACAGGGTTTGCTCAGTGCTCCCCCCTAAGAGAAGGTCTGGCAGCACATGTGGTAAGCTTTAGACTTTCATACTGTCTGCATATAATAATTTTCCTCCTCCTTTTCATGGTCTCTGAAGCACTGCTTCTTTGTTTGAATACATTTCCTTTTTCCTCTCCTTTGAGATCACTCACACTGCTCTAGTTCCTTTCCTTCTCTTTTCCTCAGCAAAACTGGTTCAAGTGGCACAGTTTGCTGTTAAAGAAAAAGCATCCAACAGTTGACAATTAATGTCTATGCTCACAGACAACTATCCCTTAATTTATAAGTTATTTTCTTTCCAAAGAGAATTGTCCAGGTTGGACAGTGTAGGAGTAAAACACAAACCTGCTTTAGATCAAGACTGTTGCTCCTGTCCACAAGGAGATTCTGGTGTTCTTTGTGCAATGGACCCACATCTTCCAGTTGGTATGCAAATATACTGCAGCAAATAGTACTAAGATCTTAAAAAGGACCCATCATGCTTGATATCAGTATAAACAAGAGCTCATTACCTCACTGAGTTGGAGTTTTTAAGATAAGCTCCAACATTAAAACCTTTGCTAAACCATAGTTTAACTAAATATGACATCATTTAAAACAGGTCTGGGCTGGGATCCTGTGGTTTGACTACTTTCACACTTTACTGTGTGAAAATCTGAATGTATAGGTTAATTTAATTTCTCACCCCCACTTCAGTTGTGATGATTCTGTGTGCTGTAGAAAGAGACACAGCTGTATCAAAGAGATATACAGAGATTCTGACGTGTCATTATGTTTATTTAGGATGCATTACTTAAATGTGTTATTTCAGAGCATTTCAGCACAATTTAATACAATCTCATTAAATGGTTCTCAGAAGTAAACCTAAATAAACATACAGTTTAAACAAACATATTAAAATAATGCCCTTCATTAGGGCATGGTGCAATTAGAGATGTAATTTATAGATGAAGAGCTCACTGTATGAAGAAGTGCTTTCCCATTTGAAATCTTACATAAAAACTACATTTAGGAAGATCTGCTATTCTTTGGAAAGGGTTTAATTAAAATCTGCAGAAAATAACAGAATGTAAAAGAACAAATGTAGATGGCACAAACAGAGCCAGAGTTTCCTGACTTTATCAATAGCTCAAATATAAAAAACCCCCAACTTTAAGTCTTTATAAACATTGTAAGGTTCTCAAATAGAAAACATTCTATGGCGGGCTCAAACATTCACAAATTTTGAGAAGTGTACTAATGCTGTGTAATGAACACTTCAAGGTGAGGCATGCGTCTAGTTATATGTGGATAGTTAAGTACCTTTGGCACACTTTCTAATCTCTTTGTCTTGGTGGTTAACTTCCATTTCAGTGCAGAAGCTCTGCCAGAGTTTTCTTTAAGTTCAGTGGGACTTACTCTGTTGAGAAGGACTCTTACATCCCTAACAATACCAAATTTCCTTCTTAGCTCATTGTCGTTTTCCTGAAGTGCTTCTTTCCCATTTCTTTTTCGCAAGCCCTCTTCAGATACGAACACAGTCTTGCTGAGGAACTGAAACAAGAAAAAGTAGAAACTGACTATCTGAAAGTGAGTGTTGGATAGCCACTTCCCTCCCTCCCCTGTTTATCTTCACGCCGTGTTTCTACAGCCTTCCCTACTTCAGGGATATGGCTTTTCATGAAGAGTTTAATTCAGGAGGGACCTTGCAAGCCAGCCCCTGTCTCTTCTTTCATTGTTACTTTAAAAGGTGATTATGATGGCACTCAGCACCTGTTTTCAGAAACTCTACCTTCTCCCTTGGGATTTTTTTTGCCATTATACTAAATTCAGCCCTATTATTCTCTAAATAGCAACAGGCTGCTCCCATTGAGCACAGTGCTTTTGTCCTGTTCAAATACTGAAAAAATCTTGATATATCTCAAGATGGCTTTTTTCTCAGCATTGTTTAATTATACTTTCTTTTTTAACTGTAAAGTCCTGATGACCTGCAAGCTCTACTTTGATTTATCTATAGTGACTATGTTCACTGGAGTTGCTTGGCTTCTCCAAAAAACTGAAATCAAAACCATCTCACTTATTTTACACAGCACTCATCCTGTTATAAATATTCTGAATAATGCCCTTTGCATTCATCTATATCCAAGGAGAAAATTACTGTCCATACACAGACATTCAACATCATACATTACTACCTGTTGCCTTTCCCCAGTAGAAGGTGAGGACTGCTTGGGCTGAGAGATGGTAGTCATTCCATGTGAAGAGAAATGTGTTGCATTTGAAGTTTTATCTTGGTTTGGGGGGGTAGCAAAGGTTGTAAGACACCTTTCCTTCCAGTGTCCTGACAGCAGTGAATGTGAAACTTCAATTGTTACGTCACGGATAATACTGCATGTAATGAGCCAAGCTCTGGTCTTCCTAAGCAACATAGCACAGTCATGTACTTCTATTTCTGCTGGCAAAGCTTCGTGCCCCATCACATACAGAAGGTAGACTTTTCCATTACATATCACTAGAGCATTTCCCTTAAAGAGAGGAATTTCCAGATGCTCTTCAGTAGGACATTTGGACAAATGTGGTACAATGTAAGTATTCTTATAATCCTTATTTTTTGTATTGGTCAGTGATTTCAAAATTTCTGAAACAACACTGCTATATGACTTTACAAGAAGAGGATATGATCTTGCTGTCCCTCTGTCTAGCTTGTGTTGTACAAGCTGATTGTCTGGGGTTATATGGGAACGTATCACATCTTCAATTACTACATCAGGACTAGAACAGTGTCTTGTTAAGGTTGGACTCATTGGTATTAAATACTTTGGAAAATTGTTCCAAATAGGGCTGGAAGCGTCTTTCATCCTTATTACTGGCCATACATAAGTTACAGCTGGTATTTCTGTAGCTTGCGTTAGCTCAGAGGTGTTTTTAGCTCTGGCTGACATTAGTTGCTGCAGTTTAGGTGGGAAAGAAGAAAGTGGTATTGTTGCGATTCTGGCTTGAGGTGGTATCTCTACATCATGTTTTAAAATCTGTGCTCGAGGTTCTTCCATAACCTTGAAAAGTTCAGAGATTCCTGAAACTGATGCTGTGTCTTCTTGGTCAACATGAGTTAGTGAGAGGCATCTTTGCAGAGGGTGATTTTCAACTGAGGGTTCATTACTGTGAGCATGAAGAGCTGTTGAGAAATTCCCTCTCTCAGCAGCAGTCATGTCAACATTTTCCAGCATGTCAAAACTTCTGGTAGAAAAATCTCCTCCACTCTCCAATTGCTGATACTTTAGCATCAAAGATGTAGTACTGGCTTCTGTCTTCAGAAAAGCATTATGGTTTGACTTAAACTATTTTGTTTAGACAGACAAACTACTGTGATCGGGCAGTTGCACGTGTCGGCAAGGCTTCCAGAAGAAAGAATGCAGCAGGAGTTTCAGTAGGTCTCACCTATATCCATCTCTTTCCCAAAGGGCTTCATTTAAGCAGCCTGGCACACTTAAAATAAAAGCTGATATAAATTAAAATGTGATTATATATTTGTAAATGCACAGAGTGATTTTTTTCCCAAGTTATTTAAGTATTTAACTCAGAATAAATAAAATAAAAGACATTAATATATTTGTGATTTAACATTAACTAAAGCTCATTTAGCCATAAGGATTTTTCTGCAGTAATAATTTGTTGTGAGATACTCCCATTCTTGAATTGAATTGGAGTAAGTTTCTGCTCGCTTCAATAGGAATTTGCCCAACAGCACAAGCTGCTGATTTTGTGCTATCAGTACAGGATCTATTTTGTTCAGATGTACTACTCTGTTACATAAGAAGCTGCAAATGTACGAATAAAGCAAGTTTAGATACTTATCCAACACATATCAAAACCTGCTAAGCACAAATTTCTTAAATTGTAGGCAGTTGTTTTGGTGAAGTGCTGTTTTCTGAGAGGCAAGCATTAGTATGCAGGTTAGCACCCTCAAAGGGGCCATGTTTTGCTGATAGCAATCCCTCCTCCAGGAACTGAAGATGAACAGTGTATGTAAATCGTAATGGAAAACACCTTGTGAGTCGAAGTCTGAACTGGTCTGCTGTCCTACCTTCAAAGGCTATGAGGACTCTCATAGTTCTCACATCTCCAATAACCTTGATGCCACTTCTGCAGCTGAGGTACCTCTCGCTGGCTGTCTAAGCAAGGCTATGACTTCCGCACAGAAACGTGTATTAAACTTAAAGGCAGACGTGTGTGTGGTGGAGGGGATGGGAGCATCAGACATGCTTTACTTACAGCTCTGCGGTGCAGGTGAATGTTTACATGAGCTGACAACCACTTCATCAAACGCACCGCTCCTTCTACTGCAACTGCTGCCAACCGCTACGCAGCCCCGCGGGAGACAGGGGCGCCGGTACCGGACACCAACTGCCACCGCCGCACCGGGTTCTTTTGGCGCCAACCTCCGCTGCCGCCGCCCGCAGGCCCTCGGGCTGTGTCCTGCCCGGCTGTGCTGCTCCAACAACCCCGCTAGCTTTCCCCTGTGCTCACCAGCTCTCCCCGCTGTGGGGTCGGGCCTTCCCTGCGACTTGAACCGTGGCACAAACGCCTGAGTCCTGGTACCCGGGTCCATTCGGCCTCCGCAAGACCGCAGCATACAGGATCCCCCCGGCCCGGGGCTGGCAGCCTCTCCCGCGGCTCCCCCGGCTCTCACAGGAGGTCCCCACACTGCTTGCGGGAGGGGCTTCCTCCTCCAGCCCGCCCCTGCACGGCCGGCAGCATTTCCCCTGAGGCCTAGGGCACTCCCCTCCACCTTTAGAGGCATCATTCTCTAGCCAGGCCCTCACCGGGTGCGGCGGAGAGACATCACTCGTCCCAAAGTTGCCTCCTGACCTTTCCTCAGTGCCGTTTTCTTCCCATTGACAAGCAGTGTCCAGGAGACAGAGCAAAAGCACTTACATCACTGTGGCAGAGGTGAGTCCTGAGTCCTCCATCCTGGGCACACCAGGGTTGCAGAGGGGCAGACAGCAGCCCACTGCCACCCCAGCCCGTGCCAGCCTTCCTTGCTTTGAAGAAGTGCTCAAGGCCATAAGCACTGCCTGCCCTTGGTGAGGGTCTGCTCCCACAGAGGGGCTATGGTACGTGACAGCCATGCACCAGGGCCTTCCCCACAGGCCAGCCAGGCCTCACCATGAGGCAACTCCCCCAGCCCAGCAGGGAAAAGGGGGTCTGTGGTCCCTGCTGCTCTGCCACACTGGGAACATTGCCAGGAAGCATGTGCGTAAGCAGCCAGTTTAATCTGAAACACTTTAATCGGGTACTCACAGAAGCAAAGGATTAGTTAATGGGGTCTCTTGTGATCATATGGTCTCACCCTTATACAGCACAAGAGTTTATGCAATGAGTTGTGGCCTGGTTTGCACCCAGGGTGATGGGCTTTGGAATGGTCTACAGTCTCAGAAAGTGCTGGAGATAAGCAAGCTGCTTTACTGTTCCCATCCAGTTAGTAGCTCCTCTTGGGAAAACTGCTCAGGGCAGAGTCAGACATTTTGTTTAATGGGTGGAATAAAGCTAGAGAAATATAGACCAGAGATATAAAGTAGCTGGTGAGATGAATTATGAAGATAAGCACCTGGTGCTCCATGTTTGAAAGTCTAACCAACTTTACTGAGTTTTTCCAGCAGTCATTAGGTTAAGTTCAACCTGTAACATGAATTTCTTGGGCTTATTCACTGTCAGCCACCTCCTGTCAAGGACTTTTACATTCAGGCAGTGGACATATTTCGTACCTGTCATGTGAGGTGAACACCCGCTGCCTCTGGCTGCCCATTTCTGTAAGGTTGCTGATGTTCAGTATTTGTTTTTTCTTAGTGTCTAAAGATGCCTCAGACATCAAGGCCACTTCCAGTCAGGTAATAAAAAGTTAGTCCTTGCCCCAGAGAGCTTATGAAGCAGAATCTTCAGAGAGAGAATAAGGACTTTTTCCCCTGTTCCTGCTGACCTACAGAGTTTTGCTGAAATGACATCCCACTGTGATACAGACAGGAGCAAGGAGCATAAACATATGTGGCTCTACCAAGATATAACTGGTTTATTGTGGCCAGCCCCAGGAATGACTGTGACCTTCAGCACTGCCTCCAAGGACATTCAACACTAGCCACTTATGTGCTTATCAGCAGATGGGGATGAAAATCAGAGGAAAGGAAGGCATGGGCTGAAAGACAAGGTAAGAACAAAATGAACTGACAATTTTGTTTTTCCCTCTCATCTCCTCTTTGCCACCAGCTTTTATGTTTAAGCTCAGAGACAGTGAAAGTAAAGGAGGAGACTGACTGTGATCTGCCTACCTACAGCTTTCAAAGGCTAAAAAGAAGTATTTTAAGAGAAGATGAGAGCTGTGGTAGAGAANTTTCCCTCTCATCTCCTCTTTGCCACCAGCTTTTATGTTTAAGCTCAGAGACAGTGAAAGTAAAGGAGGAGAAACACTCTGACTGACTGTGATCTGCCTACCTACAGCTTTCAAAGGCTAAAAAGAAGTATTTTAAGAGAAGATGAGAGCTGTGGTAGAGAAGAATGCAGAGATGTTAACCCTATCTAGAGACATCTAACTGGGGACCAAAAGCATAGTGGGTGTTCATATTATTTACTCATGCGTGCGTGTGTGTAGGAAGGAGGAATGTAATGTGGGGCAAAATTATCTGTACATAATTCCCTCATGAAAAAAAGGAGTAGCTTGGCCCTTCACTGTACTGGAACTTTTGCTACCTTTCAGCTGCTGCATATCCCTTTAAGTAGAAATCTGGTACCCTTCTTCTGGCATTGCCTTTTCTTACGTCTCGCAAAGCTTGAATTCTGTCTTTTAGTGCTACTCAAAGCTTAGTTCAGTCAGTCACAAATCAGAAAGGGAGATGTGGCAGGAGGTTGTGTGAGGATATTTGAAAACTGTTTTGCTATAACCCTTGGAAATGCTAGTTGGTGCAATCCTGGCTTATGGATTCTCTCTCCCCAGTCACAGCACTTGGCACTTATCCTCCTGTAATCATTCATGACCTTACATCTTTGCAAAAAAATTACTTCAGAAGAAAGAAGAAGCAAAGAAATGTCAAGAGTTTCTCCACTGAGTTCTTATGACTATGGGTCCTTCTGTTAAAAGGGCTGCAAACCAGAAGGCTATGTTCATTAGCTGCTCACAGCTTGGAAGGAGAGGAAAATGTTTCAATAGCTGCACTCAATCTGCCTTTTTCACATTGATTTTAGAACTTGTTAATCAGTTAGGAAATAATAGTTCAGTGATAGAGCACATCACAGACACCAAGTAGACATTAGACTTAATCTTGATGATATGTTTTTGTTTGCAGAACTGTTTTCTTTAAATGCCGAGGGAAAAAATCCCAATTTCAGTGGATTCTGGAGCAAGTCCTAGCATATCAAGCACTTGCTAACAATACACCTGTTTCTATTCATCCCTTTCAGATGCTGATCTGTGACATATAAATGCAATGTACTGCACACATTTTGAAAAGAGGTGGCCTCCTTCAGCTTGTGATAAATCCTGCCTGGGAATGATGCATAACCTCAAGGGGGAAACTTGAAAAGAGGAAAAGGCAAGCAGCCCTCCACAGCCCTAGAGTAAGCCCTGACCCCCAGGGCTTATCAGAATAAAAAACACTACACAGATATGATCATGGACCTGCAAGGAATCAGCCAAAGTCTGTACAGGCCCCAGAAAAGTATGGGTCTGGTACTGTTCTGTATTGTGCAACTAAACCTTGCCAGCATGTTGAAGAGCACAGTACAGGCACTGGAGTGCATGAGCTCTGTAGGTGTGAGCTCTGCGGGATGCAAGGTGGCCTGTTCAGCGCGGTGTCAGCATATCCTACCACACCACTGTTGCCAGGGTTTTT
>NDXB01012161.1:0-12559 GCA_002631895.1 Agapornis roseicollis
CCCTCCCTTCCCCTCCCCTCCCCTCTCCTGCCCTCTTCTCTTCTTTTTTTTCCCCTTTTCTTCTCTTTTCTTTTCTTCTTTTTAAATTTTGGCAGTACAAGTGATGTATCATCACTGAAGGCTACTGAAAGACAGACATCTGGCTGCTCTTAAAACCTAGGTACAGCTGTTGCTGTAAAGTTAGTAGTGTAACTTCTTACAGATTCACTGAACTCTAGAGATTCCTTTCCTGATCAGAGAGAAAGAAGAGCCAGTGTAGCATTATTTGCTCTTGAACCATCATTCACCATTAAATTCCTTTTGATTTCATAAAAGGGATTTAATGCATGGAGAGATCATCCAACAAAAGTATGGCTTAATGGGAAAGAGAACATCTGTAGTTTGGTACCAAGGGGTTGTGGAAGAATTGTCAATGAACTGAATGTGGGAATAAGCTTTATTACATTAAGTGTATATCCCTGAGACCATTTCTTTGGGCTCTTGGATGCCTAAATTGGCAGAAACATCAGATCCCTCAGAGAAACTAATGGATGCTGTCATTTATGGCTGCACAGAAGGGCCCAAAATGGGAGCAATCTGGCGAACCTTTCTTTCTGTTTATTCATCACGAGAAAAACTGCTTGTTTTGAGTCTGCTCTTGATAGTCACTGACATTTTTACTCAGTGTCTCCCTATCATTTCAGTGGAGGACTTCTAGGGAAAGAGAACTCCAAAGGACCAGCCTGTCCTTATCAGTTCACCCATTCAGTCCTATGAAGGAACAACACTACTTGCCCTTAATATGTAACCTACTAGAAACCATCATCTTTGCTGCAATGGTATTTCACATGATACCAGATTTCAGCACAGAGCCTGATACTGAATTTTTACTGGTTTCTAGCAACATGTAAGGGACATGAATGCAGTACAGATTAGCTGAGGAAAAAAGAAAAAAAAAAGGAGATGCATAAGACTGTACACAGGAGATAGCGTAATTCCAGTATTTTAGGCTTCCATCTATGGAGAAGGGATAAATGGGAGTGGAGGGCCAGGGGAGACTATAGTTACAGAGCTTCCAGAGAGCTCAGGGGAGAAAGAGTAGCTTGCCCTGAAGTGAGCCTTTCTGAAACACAGAATCAGTCCTATTTGCAAAGGTAATATTTGCTTTGTTATTCTGTTGTAGACTGAGTGAGAATTGAAAATCCTGTTTCTGCATAGTAGCTCAGTGGTGTGTATATTTTGATGCATTATCCCAGGCTTATGGTGAGCTTGAAGGGGTCCATGGTGTTACTATGGCATTTGAGGCAAATTCATCTGCTGCTATAATCCTCACGAAAACCACAGGCCAAGAGCCAAGACCTTTTGGCACTGCATATAAAAGTACAATGGAAATAGTATTTATCATTATAACACAAATGCTCGTTGTGATAATAAATCTTTTACAAAACTGCAGAAGTTAAGTAAAAGTAAGAAATAACATTTCATGCCTCTTTCTGAAGTATTTAAACCTTGAAAATCCAGCCAAGATATTACTTAATTCCTCTTGGGACATAAGTTTAGGAGAGTACAGAGGTGCCAGCTTACACCACTTTATTCTGGAGTCACATTTCTATCAAGTACAAATCAGAGATTATAGGATTCCTATTTGTCACTCTAGGCAAGTTTCTGCTGGTGTATGTATTTGGAAATAAATATTTCTATGACTGTACACATACTGATGAAAGCTTTGCAACTGACTTCAGTAGATTAAATCCGGTTTTGAGATGTATCTCTGCTTTGAGTCTTTAGGCAGCAGCTCAGATGGATGAAGATAGTCAAACTTTTCTGCAAGGTTTTTTTTGTTGTTGTTGACACTTTTAATTAACTTTTCAGTCTTGCACAAATAGAGTGAGGAATGTGAACAAACCATGAAGCCTGTGAAATATTTCTGACTTGTTTTGAGTGATGATGAAAACCCTGTACTGAGATGCAGGAGATTGCACTGTTTGCTTTGCTTCCTGTATCTCATTTGGTTGTGGTTCACAGGACCAGAGTTAGGAGCTTACGGTCATGGTTAAATATTAGACAGCAGTGCTTGTGTAAGCTGGTTTTGGTAGTCTCTGCCCAGTGGCTCTCCACTCTGTTGTGCCAGAAGAGTGTTAGTGTGGCTGTGCAGTGAAGTGCATCAGGGCACTTGTTCAGTTGAAAGAAAACTTTGCAAAAAATAAAAGGAAAAATTATGAAAGAATAGATTATATTTCAGCTGGATCAGTTCCTGATGCAGTTCACAGTGTTACCCTGTAGGAAGCTGAGCTGTCACAACAGAGACAGAAACCTAGGGGCAGGAGATAGCTGGTACTGCAAACGGGGAAAAAGGGTTTGTCTTCGGAGTTCTCAGTATGTACCTCTCCAGAGGTATGTCTGGAGAGGGCTAGCAAGTACACCTAAATGAGAGATCTATTGGAATACCCCTGCTCCCCTGAGAGTGCAAAGGCAGGCAAGTGTGCAAGTGTTTCCAGAACATGAAACACAATTTATCTCATTTCCATTTTTGAGCTAAAATACTGTAGGAATATCCAGTGTACCACAAAAGGCAGAAGGGTGCATGCCTGGTCTGTGTGGAGAAGAAAATAACTTGGGGAGGGGAGGGGCAGTGGAGGAGGGAGGAAGGGCTTTAGTGGGAAGAGGTTTTGGTGTTGGGAGAAGAATACAATATTTTTGGCATGTCTTTTAGTACTTGAGAATCTGTACGTGTGTTTATGTTTCTGGAATGACATTTAAATGTTTTTAAACTTTGACAAATATACAATGTAAATTTGAGGTGTTAATGAGAAACTTAAAAGCAGACCTTTGAAAAACAGAAGCATCATCTATATTTTTCTAGTTTGACCTGAACGACTCCTACGATTTTATGCTGGGTTTCCTGTTGCAGAAAGAGTGATTGTCCCAAGTGACGATAGCACTTCTGCCCCTCATTGGGGCATCTTGGGGAGAAATGTGTTTAAGCTGTGAGGCTCCAAAATGCTGTGGTAGTAGGAACCATGGAAGTAAAATAGGCAGACAGAGCTTGGTTCTTGCACACATCCATCTCCTGCTGCCATCTTCAGAGAGGAGAATATTTGCTCTCATTAAGAGATGCCTGTCTCAGAGGAAGCGCTTTTTTGTGTTTTCAGCAGTCTCTGAAACTCCCATACTTGGAACAGTCTGAGTTTCTCTAGGACAGACCCCAGTTTTAGGTTTGTCATGCACCAGGGCCCCGGTGACTGACTGTGTGAATGGCATCTTTACAGACTCCTTTACAGGAGGAGTTTCCTGGGTGGATGGCAGTCAGGCTGCAAGTTTCCCAGAGTTCAGACTTCTGTATGGCTTAGATCTGGTCATTAAATCACAGATGTTTCTTTGAAAAAGCTGAGTGTGCATGAAGTCACTCCTTTCAACATAGCATGTCTAATGACTTGTGGAAAGAATAGACTGAATGGAACTGCTATTTGATTTAAGTGTGTGTTTGGTCATTTAATATACAAAAGGCCTGGCATGTGGCTGTGTTCGTGAAGACAAAGACAATGATGCATAGTGTTTGCAGATATTCGTGTAAACAGTTTTTCGTTTGCATCTCTACATTTAATAAATAACTGCTGAATCCACAATGTTCTTAATAATAAATGTATGCTGGGCTAACTAGTAAGTATAGATCTGAATATTAAAACAATTAGAGGTGCTAAATTTACCGAAGTGCCATGTGTATGTCTTTGTACATACATCTGTGTGTACATAAAGATCATTATAATGTGAAAATGGGCACACAGTGCGATCTGTCCAATCTCATATTGGGGATAGGAGTGAACAATCTGCTCTCAATCAAAATAAAATGCTTTCTGTGCAAGCAATGTATATGGAAGATTATTTTATACATGCATTTTTTTTTAATTTTCCATTTTAAACACTTAAATGCCTAATTTCTTAGCATTTTAGAGCCAGCTCAGGAAGGGTAAGAAACTGTTAATCATGGCTGCAGATAGGAACTAAACCAATTTTCCTGTCACCAAAATACATAAAATTGATGCTCAGGTAAATTTTTCACCAAAGCAATGTGAAATTTTCCTTGCTTTCTTCCTGTTCTATTGCAGTGAAAACTTAACTGCCCTCTTGTGTAGGTTATCATTTCCAGACCTCTACAATGCTTATCAAGCAGAGCAGCCAGACAAATAACACAGCACTCAGCAAGATGAGGCACTGTATTTTAATATGGTGAAGGCAACCATTTGAAAGAAGAGCAAAGTCAAATAATTTAAAACCATAGAAACAGCTTGTAGATCATTGAAAAGCAACACATTTGGAAAACAGATGGCTGGTTTTTCTCCCCAAAAATAACAAATGAAGAAAAAACCCTCTCTTTGTTACTTTTATTTTTTATGCAGTATTTATACTGACTAGCTATTCAGAGCTCCTTATGGACAAACACAAATGAGGTCTTTTCACTGATGAGCACCCGGTCTTAATTATTTCTAACAGAAAAAGAGATGATGGTTGGGGAACTTTTGAGAAGGAATTGTGGCTTTATTTCCTCTACTCTGATGAAATGTCTTTTTGTTAACAAAAATAATTCACTTAAATTCTGAAATATGAAAAATGGCGCACGGCCCAGTTAGGAATTCTCTGGTATAAACTAATGCTGAGAGCAATAAGTGGCCTTCCTGATGAAGTGGCCAGCCAGAACAGGCCAAGAGTTTGTGACTGCATACTCTTGGATAAAAACAGTTGCTTCTTCAAGACATATGTCAGCCACTGACTACCTCAGATCTGTCCCATTCCTGAAGCCTGGTATCAACAGCAAGCTCAGAAATTGGATAGAGCTCTCAACCTACTGTTGTCTTAATACATTAGACCTCCACTCTTCATCTAATGAAAACATGTCAGGGAGTGGATTACATTACAGCCATGGGTCTTTGTCTGGAATCTTGTCTTGGGAAGAAGTCACAGTATGAGCCCATGACTGGCATGAGACCTCCTTGGATGAGGGGTGCTATTACAAGTTATATACTCATATAGGAAGGATTTAATCCCATATAGTAATCAGCACCTTCCTCAGACTTCCTAGGCATGCCACTGCCCTGCAAACAGCTTGTGTCTTCAGCTTGGTGTGTGGGACTGGCAGGGTTGGATTAAAGGTGGATGTGGGCTCGTGGTTCTGTGCTTGTCTTGTGCACGCTTCAGGAGGTCAAGAAAGAATTTCAGCAGTCTTCTCCCACTGTGTACAGCAGCCTACTATGAATTACTCATATTTTCCTACTTTAAAACACCAAGTAATCTCTGTCAGGCACCCTGCATCTGAGATAAGTAACATTGGGGAGCCTCTGGGAAACAAGTTATTTCACAAATAAGGAAGTAAGTCTGCATAGGATTGTCTGCCCCAAAATCAGATAAGGGCGTAAAACTTCCATCACCATCCCAAACAGCATCAGCACATATTCACAGTGTCTGCTTTAGCTTCTGGACTTATTTCCCAGTGCATAATTGCCTCTGATGGCCATGTGCACACTATGTGGCATGGGAACACAGCACCAGGGGAGGTGCTGTTAGCAGTCATCACTCCAGCAGAAGCTGGAAAAAAGGACTGAACTTTTTTGCTCTCCCTTTCTTTTCTCTACACCAGAGTGACTGCATTGAAGAGTATTTAAATGAGGAATAAAAAAAGAAAGAGAAAGGCTTTCAGAAAATGAGATATTCTTGGCTTTCTTATGTTCCAACATATTTCCTATTACACTATAATGAAGGATTTTCTTTTTCCAAATGGTATTTTTGAAGCCATACACCTAATCAGTACGTGCTCCACAGTCTTCCCATCTTGTACCTAGTGAAAAGGTCATGAAGCATCTGACAGCAAACAGCATTTGTTCAATGGTGGCATTTTTCCCTCAACACTGCTTGCAATTCATGTAGTCTTGTTTCCTGAACCCCTCTAGTGTGCATACCTATTTCAGTGGTAGTTGGGCTATTGGACATCCATAGCGCACAAGGAATCCAAAACTGTGTCCCTTTTTTCCAGAAAAAAAAAAAGAAAAAAAGCCTGTTTTCAGAAGGCTTGTGGCTGGGCAGCTCAGAGGGGTTGGAAGAGTAGTTAAGGCTGATGTTCTGCTCATGACAAGTCCAGTCTCCAACAGACTGGACTGCCCATTTTCAAGTTCTGTGTCACTACTGCAGTGCGTGGGAAGCTCAATGCCTGCTTTCATTTATAAGTTTTCCCACAGAGAAGCTGAGAGGGTTTAAAAGGGGAATGGGCCAATTTGCAATTAGAACCATGCAAATAGATGGTTTATGTTTGGCAATGCTATGTAAAATGAAGGTGTGAAGAACATCAAATAGAAAAGTATTAATAGCACAGTGTTAAGTTTTTTGGAACAGGTTTCCGGGTAAAGAGGCCAGAAGAAGGATGTGCGCAGCTGTCATAAAATGGCTACATGAGTTAATATGAAGCAACCATGTCTTAGAGAGATGTGTAAAGTAGCTTTTCTGAGCTTGCTCAATCAGATAAAAAGCATATGAAGGGAGGCATAACATAACACCATGGCTTCCAGCTCCTTGTGGAAGAAGCCTTTAATTATTTTTATGTATATTTAAGTTTATGTGCCGCTATTATGAGTAAGACAAGTATTTCTTTCTTTCTTTGCTTTTAACTTTTTTTATTAGCAGTTGTCAAGACAGTCCCAAGCCAAACCCCTGTATTTGACAACTTTGATCTTTAGAAATGTTCTTACTGGCTTAGAGTTTTGTCTCATCCTTCATCAGTTTGATGAGTCTAGAACTCCCACTTTTATATTCATTAAAGCAAAATATAATATTAAGACTGGGTGAATTTATTCAAATAAAATAAAGAGTGTGTGGAAATCTTGAATCAAATCTGAACACTTTTGTGGGTTATAAAATGTTTTGATGAACTCATTACAAGGTTTGCCAACAGCTTAGCGCTTCCTCACTTCAGATAGAGCTGGAAGCAGAGACACTGGAACACTGTGAAGGAATTTTTTTCCTTGTCCTCCAAGTATAAAGGACACTGTGAAATAAGCTAAATATATAGATATAAAAAATATATATATTTAAAAGAAATACATGGATGTCTCAGGTTCTGGTACAGTTTCTGGTTCAAGGACTAATTTTGCAGCTTCTTATTACTTCTTAAAGTTATTTTCTCCATAAACATGGGATAGAACATTTTTTTTCTGTAGGACCTGTGGGAGCCTGGAAGTGACCCCTGAGGGCAATAATGCTTAAGATCCAAGTAGACAAGGTTAAGGTGCTGATTTTTCCAGCCCCACTTCAATCAGTGAAGTGACTAGCACTGTTGTAATGATGAGATGAGTAGATGGTCCCAAGGATAGGGGAATATTAAAGGTTGAAAATCCTCAGGGAATCACATGCCCTTCTTGTGAACTGCTGGAAATATGCTTCATCATCAACTGCATTCTGTGGGTAGATGCCAATTATATGAAAGCCCATCTCTCTAGATCTGTTAGTGTTATTTCAGTGCTTGGGGGCTAGAGCTTAATACAGTATGCTCTTTTCTTCTGTGACTAGTAAAGCAGCACAAGATAGAATTATTAGTATAAATACACGTTGCCTACAAAATGTAAATCTGGCAATTAGACTTTTCCCTGGTGGTGCACTCTAATGAGTGTTACCATATTCTTTGTGTTGCTGTAGGGAAGCAGTGGGTGCAGCAGTGGGGCTTGGCTAATTTATGGGGGAATCCTCAGGATACAACATTTTTGCTTGATAAGATAAGAAACAGCTTGTATTCCAAGCAATGTTTATCTCAGGCAAGCTTGCCTCCCTAAAGTACAGCACTTGGAGCATCTCCGTTTACAGCTTATGATATGATTTCTGAGGCCTTCTGACATGTGTGAGCTGGTGAAAACTTTTATGGAAGGAGTTACTTAATACTCTTAAATCCTGAGAAATATCGTGTAGGTGTAGGGAAAGCTCTGACAAACCAGAAGTGGCTGGGGAGGGCTATTGGACCCTTTGAGAAGTTTCCTTTTCCCCTTTTGGGTTGCAAAATACACTTGCCATTTCTCCCTTATGTACCGAGTTGGGTGTGTAAGACTGTTGTTATTTTATACCTTCATTTTTGTAATTTATGGCCCTGTGTTGTGTGCACTGGTTTGTATGTGGTGTAATGACTGTATTGTAATTATAGATGTTGAAATTTTCAGAAAAGCTTTAGTGGAGAATGCTTCTAATCTGAAAGGAAAATGCTGGGATTGTCTTGTCAAGACAGCATCTGATACCATTGTGTGACCTCTCTAGAAAAAATCTGACCCATGGTAATCTTATTATTGTCTGTTGTGATGGGTGATAACAAAGTAAATATTAGAGTGGACTGATTGCCATCTCCACTTTAGGAGAAGGATCATGACAGCTATTTCATTGAGCCCAGGTGCTACTACAATTATTCATTTTTCTTCTGTCTGATAAATTAGTACTTTGTGTTCTTGGAGGAACTCTAAGGTAATAGATAGTAACCCTGAGTCAGATCTTGGGAGTGCTGAGTGGCAACTGTTCCCTGTCTGCTTGAGGTTTTTCTACTCTCAAAGCTCCCTCTGTAGGTGGAAAACCCTGGAAAAATAGAAACAAATGAAGAATGTGGGTGCTTAGTGTCCCTAACAATTGGGCTTGATACTGAGTGTTTGACATTAGGCTCCACAAATGTAAGCAACCTCAAATGTGAACATTTATTAATAAATTTATATGGTACTTAAGTAATGACTGAAGATGTAAATGACATCAGGGTGAATATATATGCTAAATAAGCTTGAATGCTTTGGTTCATTATCAAATTTCTCTGTGGTTTTCATTATATATTCCTGAAGGTGCATCCAAAGATTTTTCTGCAGGCTTCCAGAAACTAATTTTTCTTCTACTTTAAGCTGACAAAATGTTGTATAACTATGTTGGATCTAACCCCAGCTTTACAGCAGGATACATCCTTAGTGATGATATAATATACCCTCGTGCTTAAACCTATGAGCATGGGACATTTTCTTTGTGTCCTGCAAGACAGCCATGCAGTACAAGGTATGGCTGCTGAGATAGGTCCATTCATTATGATAATGTTATAAAATTCAATTAAACTTTCATAAAAGAGCACAGCAATGGGGAACCTGAACTTTAAGCAAGCCCACATCGAGTTCTGAAACAGCTCAAGCAAAAGTATTTAGTGACAAACTTTTGGGAGCCTAGGTCAAATGCTTGGCAAAAGTGTGTCTAGGTTCCAGTGAAGTCAGGACATCTGAAGCACAGGAAGTCTGAGAAGTTTTTTCCATGGTAATTTTGGGTTATTTCAGAATTAATATGGTAAGACTAAAAATGTCAGTGATAAGGTCTAGCCCTACCCTGATGAAGTCAGAGGTAACTTTAGTCTGAATATCAGCAGAGAAGATTGGCTTTCAGGGCTTGTATCTGTTATGGAGCAGATGATAATTTCCTCATAGAATTGTGTTTTTGATACATGAAAACCAAGAATGTATTAAAATGGGACTTTCTGGGGGTTGTCATCCTCCCCCAGTCTACTTTTTCATTAACAAATGTTGGGACATTTTCAGCTTTAAAACAAAACAAAAGCCACCATTTTTTTGCTTAAAGAGTATTTTATTGTTAAATATAAGCTAATTATCTGCAACTGAACATCAGGCCAGATATAAACATCAGGACATTAACAAGAAAATGCTGATTTTTATTTTCTATATTGTCATCTGGACTTTCACTTGTGAAAGTGACTTTGCTTTTGACATTTTTATTTCATTTGAGCAAAAAAAAATATGGTATCTAAGATATTTCTGCAGGTTAAAAAGTCATTTTCTGCCCATTTCAGCTTTAGGTCTGGTATCTTATCTGAACGGTCAGATGAAAACTTTCTTGATGAGCCAAACCTAATCAGTAACTCCAAAAAGTCCTAATTTTAGCGATACTTAGAATGCAGCCTGATTTGGTATCTTCTCTGATTTCAGAATTCCTTTCAAGATCTTAACCATGTGATGAATAAATCACATAAATCAGTTATGGTTCCTTTGGTCGCTCCTATCTTGCTCCTTGGATAACTGTCAGAAAGTGAAAAGTAATATGCCTTGTTTACTAATGGGTCCTGTCATATCATGGGAAAGCATCGAAAATGGAAGGCAGCTGTATGGAGTCCTCGGTGACAAGTTGCAGACACTGCTGAAGGAGAGGGTGAATCGAGTCAGTTTGCCAAGATGAAAGCCATCCAGCTGGCCCTGGACATTGCTGAATGAGAAAAGTGGCCAGTACTTTATTTCGATGCTGACTCATGGATGATGGCAAATGCCCTGTGGGGTTGGTTGTAGCAGTGGAAGCAGTGGCTTTGTGCTGGGACTAGGGACTTGGGGTGGTGGAAATGGACCCTGCTGGGAAGCCATGGCCAGGGGTGATTTGTAACCCCCCCCCTGGCTGGGTTGTTCTGACTGTTGGTGCCTATTACAAAGCTATGAAGAGATTAAGGTATCGTGTTCTAGAGCATTAATCTAGATTTTTATTTAGGTGTTTCTGAGACCAAAACTAAAGAGTTGGCATGATTTCTTTTAAAACCTCTCAGTATCCTCCTTGAAACCCTTTCTTTTCCAAATTTTTCTCCCTAAATTGTTATAGACACACAGGTAATAGCAAAGATCTACATCTTGCAATAGCTAAGTGATCAAGAATTATAGATGCACAGGAGTGTTAACAGTGTTCAAAAGCTTAATTTGCAGGAGCTACAAAAGGGAAAAAAGATGAATTGAATAGCAAGCATTAATGAGGTGGGACAGACTGCAGTTGAGACAGCACTGGTGCTCTGCTCTTTTGGGCTCTGATTTTGAACCAGTAGGTGCCTGAACTTTGCTGTATGGCAGGAAAATGCTGGCGATGATGCATTCCCCAATTAAAAATTGCGTTGTGCAGTTGAGCTGTAAAGGGCAAATACCAGGGGAATTTGGACCCTTTCACTGCCTTTCCACCCTCTCTTTTGATTTCTGGAGCCCTGCAAGGAGCAGGATTGTAGCAGGCAAATTAGAGTTAGTGCTTTGCTTTTAGAGAAAGGTACCCTGGTGGGAACAGAAGCTGCTCAAATATCTTAGGCTGTCTCCCACAGCAGCTGCAGTCTCTTGCCTACTTTGTGGCAACTACCCACCCTGACAATACTTTTAATCAGTAAAAATAAAATGGAGTTGATCTGCATTTGCCTTGCAGTAAATACCTACTGGGTTGGGAGACTGGGAGAGACATGAGAGGGATAATATTCATTATTTATAGCCATTCCTATAGTGCTTTCCACCACAGCATCTATAAGTGAGCACCATCGACAAGGCTCTAAATGTGAGATAAAATTTAATAATGCATTAATAATTACGTGCACTTGTCTATGGTGGCAGCAGTTGTGACTGAGATGACTTAAAACAGGGAGAAGAGAGAGCTGCCACAGCTCAGTGAAGGTGGAAATCTGCTGCAGAGGAGGAGGAGAAAGGGAAGCCAGGGTGAGCCAGTGGGCTCACCAAAGGAAGAAACTGGCCCATAGGCACCAGGTTCTGCCCAGGAGTCAGGGCAACAAAGACATAGGTGGGGGTTCAGCAGCTTTGTGAAAATGAATGTGTTTAAACAGCATATTTAAGAGTAAACAGGAATGTACTTGAACTCAATTATTTAAAGCTTCCCATGCTGCTTTGCCATATAATACATATGAACAAGTGCAGAGGCCTGTGTGGCTCCTGCTCTGGGATAATGATAGAAGATGACCAAACCTGGAGTTTGCTTTGTTCAAAGCTGGCACCCCAGTGAATGAAACCTCTCCTTCCCTTGCACTTTTTTTTATTAGGCAATCCTTCTCTCTTGCTCAGCTCTTCTCCCTTTTCCTGCCTCCTGTCTGGAAAAAGGCAGTTCATGCCTCTCTGTGTTAGCACTGCAGAGAAGAGCTGTGGGAAGCAGCTTTAACTTTCCACTGATGAGGCAGAGTGAAGAAAGGACAGCCACAAGCACCTGAAGCAGTGCTGTTTTCAGCCAGACCTACATCCAGATTAATTAATTTCTCATTCATCAGCTCAGGAAGAGAGAAATGCTTTCCATTGCTACTACCTGCCTGCATTTTATCATTCAGTTGTGTGACCTCCTATTGAAAAACCCTGCAATAGCAGGTGCAGTTTTGACTATACAGGTTGGAAGGCATGAAAGAAGTTGATAAACAAGAGATCAATTTCTTCAGGTATAGGTCAAGAGGTCTTCTTGTCAGAGGCAAATCTGCAGTTTGTAGAGGTGTATGGTATCCCTGTGGCAGGGCAGGTTGTGTGTTACTGACCACACTACTCTAGTCATATCTCTCCCAATGTACAGAGTTGATTTGCATAATGAGTTTTGCATGAAGAATCCGTGTTTGAATCCATTTTCTAGCTGGAATGCCTATTTCATAAGCACCTTCAGCAGTTTCAGTTCAAATATTCATGAAAGAGTTCAAATATTCATTTGTTGTAATAAGCACATAAGAAGTGCTTCTACAGGGTCTTGCCTTCTCTTTTTTTTTTTTTTTTTTTTTAATTTATTTCTTTTCTGTCACTTCCTCATT